>JAPDOI010000785.1:0-277193 GCA_029168955.1 Aplectana chamaeleonis
GAGCTAAAGAATGAGAATCGAAAAAAAAACAAAAACTCTGGCGAAAAACAGCGCAGTTACTTCAAAATCTCAATCTGAGGATTCCGCGGTAGCTTCGACCACTGCTGAGGCGTTTGGTAAAATCTGATAAAAGTGACGCTTTTGTATTGTGTTTCTGGACGATTATGGAAACTGCTGATGGATAAGGAGAGTCCACCGAACGACCTTCGGTACAGCGAATCTTTACACCTAAAAACAGATCTTCAAATACGATAGAAGTGACCGGAAAGGTGTGTTACATGTAAGCCAAACAGGCATATTGATTAGAGAATGTAAATGAAGATACGTGATACAGAGACAGACGAAAAAAGTGAACTCATTTTCACATGCTATTGCGTAGTTACTTTCCCATAGTGAGCGAGGCGAGACCTGCGGAGTACTAGACTTCCATGAGCGAAAGGAACTTAACCTAAACAATCGCTTTTCTCTGTATTGCTCGTTCGCTGCGCTCGTTCACATTTCTGTACTCCTACTCCGCCCTTCCTGCCTACTGGACTTTACTCGAGGGAAGCTTATTCAATCAGGGCACTCCGTTGAAGCCGTGTACTCCTGAAATACCATTGTTCAAGCCAATTTGAGTTAAGAGCTCATCAGAATAACAGGGCCAACCCGACATACAATGCGCCCTTGAGAAAAAGCAAAAACACTAATGCGCGAGCCAACTTCAACAGAGAGCATATTTCATAGTCGCTTCCTTTCAACATGTTTGTCGGGCATGCTCGGTAATTGTCTTGCTCTTTTAAGTGATTGCCTCGAACATCGTAATAAATCGAATCAAAACAAATTACAGTACGCGTCACATCTTTACATCCACTCCCAATTTAGGGACTTCTCAAGTTGTCGGGGGTTGATCGCTCTGAAATTTACACCAACGCGCTCAGCATTCTAAAACCCCCGTGACACCCACGTAGAATGGGACATTTTGGTGACACAAATCCCTTTATGAATGATTCCATAAGAAAATAGATTGCGCTATAACTATACCCCTACATTGAGAAAGCGACGCATGACATTCAAATGCAAAAATAACAAAAGTCTAGTGCTTTGTGGGTTCACACCTGCTAACGGCAGCGTCCACAATGAAAGCAATCTTCGAGTTTTTACCGGGAATCGAAAGGTTCGGTGCCCTACATTAGCAATGCTAAAAAAGGCTAAGAAAGGGACCGAATTACCCCTATGTGGCCTTTAACTTAAGCGTCTTGCTCTAGTCACGCTCACACCCTCAATAACCCCCATCCCATTGAACAACTGAAAAATCCACTATGTGAAGTCAATCGATCATCAAATGAGGTAGGTTTTATTCGACTGGAAGCTGTGAAATGGATTTAAGCCGATTAATGTCTTCTTGGAGTCGATGGTCAATGGCTGTTTAGAGTGTGCGCTGCGCGAGGGAAAGATACAAGTTTAGGGCCCTACAGGGCTCATCTGGGCTCGTTCTTAACTGTTTTTTCGACATTGCTGGTACAATAGACCCCAGACTTTCTGGTGTCCGGTGAGAGAGACTGATTCTATTGTAGACACTGTCTTTAAAAGCGTCGTCCACGTTGGAAATCACTTCCGATTTTTGTGTACAATCGGACGATTCGGGCTACCCTCTATAAAAGATACCCGACTATAGCCGAAAAGTCGAATATTCGAGAAAGTGCGATATCCGACTACAGCCGAAAAGTCAAACATTCGAAAAAGTGCGATATCCGACTATAGTCGAAAAGTCGAATATTCGAAAAAGTGCGATATCCGACTGCTGTCGAAAAGTCGAATATCCGAAAACGTTCGATATCCGACTGTAGTCGAAATGCCGGATATTCGAAATGAATTTCATTTGTAACAAGTATACTGCCCAGCCGCTGGAGGCCTCGTACGACCGCTGGAGGCCCCAGAGGATGCTCGGCGAGCTGGCTGCGTCGCATGACGGTGTGATGCTAGGAAAGCGCTCGACTACCTTGTAGCACGTGCTCCTGCGATCAAATTTCCCAACACGTGCTGCTAATCGGAGCACGTGTCCCTGCGATAGAGCCTTTCGATGGTTGTGATTACTTGATTTAAATGCATAGTCGACATGCATTAAATGCAGCGATTTTCTGAGGTATTAGTTTGAGTAAGAGCTACAGCTTCAGACGTTTCTCATAAGTCTTCATTGTAGAGATATTTCACTGAACAGGAACGCCTCTGGACATCAACAGAACTAGCTAATGAGCTTTTTCAGATATGCGAAGCATCACTGGCGAAACACGAACGAATTTGCCCGGACATGGGACGGTTTTGAGCAAAACACAGCAGAGAGTATGGACGAATGTTAACCAAGTGTATATTTCTACATTTACCCTTTTTTTAAGTTGGAATTATTCAAAAATCCGCACAATTAGTCGACTGGCAAATGTTTTGATTACAACATTTTCAGTCGAATGAGAGCTCATACCCTTCAACTTGATCAACTTATCGCACGCCTTTCCCCAGAGTCTTTTTTTTCTGGAGCCTGGGGCAAGTCCTTAACCTTATTCTTACCTTATTTCGTTAACTGGCGTCTGACAGAGCGTGATGACTCATTAACCAGTACTGTACTTTAGTATCCGTAATATCGGGAAATCAAATTTTCTTCAGGTCATTAAGACCTATGTGGGCTGCTCTTGGTTCCGAACATTATCATAAAGGAATGGCTCTGACAAAAAAAAATCGAAGTGGAATCTTCTTCTTGAGTAGAACTTAAATTGGCCGATTTTCGAAAGTTGTTCAAATTTTCGAATAATTCCAAATACTTCGTTAATGGAATTCTATGAATGGACAAAATTCGACTCTTTCACCTATTGCGCAAACCTTTACTTTTTTGTGGAGATGACTGGAACTAGGGCAGTCTAAATTGGTTTTGAAAACCTGGAGGAGGTTTGATTCATCGGATTTTCTGGACCATTCGGATACCAAAGTATAGCCAGCACAAAGTTGTAGTTGCCAATCGAGCTGGAGCGGCCCTAAAATCAGGCTCCATTCAGAACGATTTGTCCCGATAAATCTAGCATCAACGACAATGCATCGCTGTGGCTAACGGTCTCTGTCAGTAGCGTTCTTCTCACCAACACATATTTCCCCTAGGGTTGGCTCATGAAATACCCTAATGCGCTAACCTTATCGTGATGTTCTATAGCTCCAGCCGCGAAGCGGCTGGAGAGGTTTGGTTTTGCCCGGGACTTGTGATCACTTAGAATTCTGTAAAGTAGTTAATAAAACCTGTTAAACAAATTCTCCAGAGATTTCCATCGGGATATAGGTGAGAGGGTCCAGGAGGCACATGCTGAGAAAATTTGAGCCAAATCGGTTCAAAACTAACAAAGTTAGATCGGCGATACCTTAGCAAAAATTCTTGTTGCGCGTGTAACTCGTTGCTGCTTCCTGCTTTCCTTGTTCTCTCGCGCTTCGCGCTGTGTGCTTCAAATGCTTCATTAAATGTGCGTTGCGCACCCTTATTAGTGGCCCCTGTCAATGGTCGCAGGCGATCAGTTGGGCGAGCAGGTAAGATGGTATGTGGACAGATAAGCGGGCTGGTGAGTAGGTAGACAATGAGTACCTGCTGTTTAACATTAACTAATTAACCTTTTACTACTTGATCATATCATATGCGATCTTACTCAGTTGATAGATCAAATCAAGCCTAAAACACGTCGTAGGCTGTACTTTTCGATGGGAAGGGACAAGGAAAGTGATTATCAAGTTTGTTACTTACTGTTTAACATTAACTACTTCCACTTATTACTGCTTATCATATCAAGTGATGTTATCAGTTAGTGAATCAAATCGCTAAAACACGTCGTAGGCTGTACTTTTCGATGGGAAAGGGACAAGGAAAGTGACTATAAAGTTTTTACTTACTGTTTAACATTAACTACTTCACCTACTATCACTGCTTATCTACATCAAGTGATATTATCAGTCGGCAGATGAAATCGCTTTAAAACACGTACTTTTTCGTAGGGGGAAGGGACAGGAGGAGCGACTGACAAGTTTGTTACTTACTGCTTGACATTGCTACTTTACTTATTACTGCTTATCATATCAAGTGATGTTATCCGGATTGGTAGATCAAATCGCTAAAACACGTCGTAGGCTGTAACTTTTCGATGGGAAGGGACAAGGAAAGTGACTATAAAGAGGATTTTTACTTACTGTTTAACATTAACTGCTTCACCTACTACTGCTTATCACATATCAAGTGATACATTATCAGTTAGCAGATGAAATCGCTAAAACACGTACTTTTTCGTAGGGAAGGGACAGAGGGAGTGACTAACAAGTTTGTTACTTACTGCTTGACATTAACTACCTTTACTTATTACTGCTTATCATATCAAGTGGATGTTATCCAGTTGGTAGATCAAATCAACTAAAACACGTCGTAGGCTGTACTTTTCTGATGGGAAGGGACAAGGAAAGTGACTATCAAGTTTATTACTTTACTGTTTAACATTAACTACTTCACCTACTACTGCTTATCATATCCAAGTGATATTATCAGTTGGCAGATGAAATCGCTAAAACACGTACTTTTTCGTAGGGAAGGGACAGGGGAGTGACTAACAAGTTTGTTGCCTTACTGCTTGACATTAACTACTTCACTTATTACTGCTTATCATATCCAAGTGATGTTATCAGTTGGTAGAATCAAATCGCTAAAAACACGTCGTAGGCTGTACTTTTCGATGGGAAGGGACAAGGAAAGTGACTAACAAGTTTGTTACTTACTGTTTAACATTAACAACTTCACTTATTACAGCTTATCATATCAAGTGATATTATCAGTGGGCAGATGAAATCGCTAAAACACGTACTTTTTCGTGGGGAAGGGACAGGGGGAGTGACTAACAAGTTTGTTACTTACTGCTTGACATTAACTCACTCACTCACTCATCCCGTTAGCTGGCGGCTGGCGGAGCAGGATGACCGCTCAACCAGTACACTGCTGTAGGTGCCATAGGAGCTCTTGTGGCCTGAACGATACGCTTCCATTCAGTACGGTTCGCAGCAATTAATCTAGCATTAAGGACACTGCACCGTTGGGACTTCAGATCCGCCTCGACTTGCTTCAACCACGTCTTTTTCGGGGCTGCTCTTTCAACCTTCCACAGTGATGGCGCTCTCTCCATAACAATCTGCGCGGAAGTCGGTTTCTTTCCATTCTGCATACGTGTCCGAACCATCGCAGCCTTCGAATTTGTTCTTCGATCGTGGGCTGATGGTCGCAAGTATCTCGGATAACGTCGTTCCGTAATCGATCTCTTAAAGTTATCCAGAGGATTTGCCGCAAACACCGCGTTTGGAAGACCTCCAGCCTGCTGTGATCCGACTTCAGCAACGTCCACGACTCTGACTCCGTACAGTAGGATTGGGCACTATGAGCGCGCCGAAACATCCCGGATCTTTGTCTTGATTGACACACACCCTTCTTCCATAAACACCAGCCCAGCAAAAGCGAAAGCAGCTCGACGCTCTGCCCGATCCTGCACAGTATCTCCGATGTAGCCACTACCTTTCGCTCTTGCACCAGCGATCCGAGGTACTTGAACTCCTTGACTTGCTGAAGCTCAGCTCCCTCGAAGAACACAGAAGCACGTGAACCGTCCGACGTCATGACTTCTTTAGTTCCTTCTCTCTTATTAATCCACAGTCCATACGATTCCGCGATTTGTGCCATATCATTCAACAAAAGCGTGGCTTCCAAGTCAGAGACATCGGTGAACACTGCGCTGTCGTCCGCAAACATCAAATCCGTGACAAAATCGTTATCGCCAAAGGTTGACCCCTCTTCTATTTTCGAAGGTCTTTCTCATAATAGCATCGACCACGGTATTAAAGAGGAGCGGCGAAATCACATCTCCCTGCCGGACGCCTGGCATCGACCCTCTGAATTCTTCGGATAGCTTGTTTCCGACGCGGACACAGCTAGTCGAGCCTTCTATAAATTTCCTGCAGAAGCTTTCACCATTTTTCCGCTGGCATGTGTTCGCATTCCATCGATCTCCATAAGGCGGGCCAGTGCACGCAGTCGAATGCCGTTTTGAAGTCTATGAAGGTGATAACGACGCGCTTTCCGCAGCGGATCCTTTCCTCCATAACCTGACGTGAAAGTGCGAAAATTTGATCAGCTGCATCCTCGACCCGGATTTGAAAACTCTGCTTGTTCTTCGACGACAGGTACTCTCCCGATGGCATTGAAGTCTGGACTGGATAGTTCTCGTGAAGACTTTACCAAATAAATCGACACACAGAGGCTGATCCCGCGATAGTTTTTGCAGTCTCTGGCATCGCCCTTCTTATGGATAGGCAACGACAATAGCCTTTTTCCAGGTAGATGGCACGCTCTCTGTCCGCCATATGCGCGTGATTAACTGATGCAACTGACGCAGTAGAACATCTCCTCCTGCCTTGATGACCTCGGCAGTGACATTGTCAACACCGGACGCCTTTCCATACTTCTTAGCGACTTGATTGCCGCTTTCACTTCTTCCGCAGTGGGTCTCCGAGTCAAGCGCTGTCTCCCCTGGTACTCTCAACCAGTATCGGTTGGGCCAGTGGATCTTGTGGCGCATCGTGAGAGCAGAGTTCACTGAAGAACTGCCTCCCATCGGCAACAGACGCTCATCTGCTGATCGCACAAAAGACCCATCCGGTATTCCTGATGGAATCGCTCATGGAGTTTGGTCTTCTTTCTGAGACGGTTGAGTGTACTGTATAATGTGCGATAATCGTTCCTTCCAACTGCCTCCCTCCACTTCGTCTGCTATCTTATTCCAGTACGACTCCCGCTCTTCCTTCCGCAAACTTTCGACGAAGCTCCTGACACACAATTGCCGTTACCGTCCAAAGTCCGTTAGTTTCACTCGCTTCCGTTCGTCCGCACAAGACGGAGAGAATCGTCCGATATCCAAGGCTGAGTTAGCTTTGGCGAATAAAACAGGGCAGAGGCTCTGCGCATTCAAGAAGCGACTTCAACTGTCTGCTTCTCGTGCTCGATCCACAGACCAAGGCATCTTCCAGAACCGGGAACAGGAACCGATTCGACAGCTTGAGTTGGAATGTTTCTTTTGTTCCTGGCGCCAGCAGAAGTGTGACCCAGTCTAGTTTCTTTCTAGGGGGCTCCTCACGCCTAGGTCGTCGTAAGCGAAGCTGCATTACTGCACGCAAGAGATAATGGTCGGATCCACAATCAGGCCCTCTCATGACTCGAACATCTTTCAGTGATGATCACAAAACGTGAGTTTATCAGCACGTAGTCCAAGATGGCTACATCTCGTCCAGTTGGATTCTCTCCATGTTAATCCTGATGCTTCCTGGGGTGCCGGAATTGACTGTTACCGATGGCAAGCTCGTTGAACGCAGCGAACGAAAGTAGGCGTAGTCCATTATCGTTTATTTCGCCCGACGCTGAACCTGCCCAACACTCCTTCCCAGCCTGTTCTGGTCACTACCGACTCTTGCCGTTGAAATCACCCGCTACAATGGTGAAGTATCGGTTTTTCCAGGATAGTATTCAGCACGTCCTGGAGATGGGTGTAGAACTCGTCCTTGTCAACGTCAGAACTTGGCTCCGTTGGTGCATAGATGGACACGACATGGGTCTTGATTGTTCCGCTCAAAACAAGAACAGCGGATCCTGCCAGAAATCGGCTCGAATGAAACAACGCTTCCAGCTGCGCGGCTGCCTAGCATAAATCCAACACCACAGCGATATCCGTCCTCACCGGAATAGTACAGCACCATCTTTCGCTACATTTCTCCGGCACCTGTAATGGTCACCGTTCCACATCCGCTCATCCTCAGCTCGGAAAGTGCAGCAATCGATGTATGTTGGACCTTGACAACTCTCTTGCTGGTTATCTCTTTCTGACCTACGCAGTGGTCCCGTTCGCACATTCCATGCTCCAATCCTCAGCTCCTTCTTAAGAGGTGTCACCAGTCGTCCTTCATTTTTGGCCAGTAGTATTCTTCTCTGTACCAACACCCTGGATCCCTAGTGTTGGCGCATCGGCTGCCCCGGATGCGGTAGCTTCTTCGTTGTTTCCTAAGAGACTTTCCATGGTTACCACCTAAGTTTTCCAGCCCGTCGGTAGTACGGGGGGCCAACCCTCCTCCTTTCTCATCCGGGCTTGGGACCGGCAATGGCGGAGTTTTGACATTAACTTCTTCACTTATTACTGCTTATCATATCAAGTGATGTTATCAGTTGGTAGATCAAATCGCTAAAACACGTCGTAGGCTGTACTTTTCGATGGGAAGGGACAAGGAAAGTGGCTATCAAGTTTGTTACTTACTGTTTAACATTAACTACTTCACCTACTACTGCTTATCATATCAAGTGATATTATCAGTTGGCAGATGAAATCGCGTTAAAACACGCGTACTTTTTCGTAGGTAAGGGACAAGGGAAGTGACCAACAAGTTTGTTACTTACTGCTTGACATTAACTACTCTTCACTTCATTACTGCTCATCATATCAAGTGATGTTATCAGTTGGTAGATCAAATCGCTAAAACACGTCGTAGGCTGTAACTTTTCGATGGGAATGGACAAGGAAAGTAGACTATCAAGTTTTTGTTACTTACTGCTTAACATTAACTACCTTTACTTATTACTGCTTATCATATCAAGTGGATGTTATCAGTTGGTAGATCAAATCGCTAAAACACGTCGTAGGCCTGTACTTTTCTGATGGAAGGGACATAGGAAAGTGACTATCAAGTTTGTTACTTTACTGTTTAACATTAACTACTTCACCTACTACCGCTTATCATATCAAGTGACATTATCAGTTGGCAGATGAAATCGCTAAAACACGTACTTTTTCGTAGGGAAGGGACAGGGGGAGTGGATCTAACAAGTTTGTTACTTACTGCTTGACATTAACTACTTCACTTATTACTGCTTATCATATCAAGTGATGTTATCAGTTGGTAGATCAAATCGCTAAAAACATCGTCGTAGGCTGTACTTTTCTGATGGGAAGGGACAAGGAAAGTGATCTAACAAGTTTGTTACTTACTGTTTAACATTAACAACTTCACTTATTACAGCTTATCATATCAAGTGATATTAGTCAAAAGTGATGAAATCGCTAAAACACGTACTTTTTCGTGGGGAAGTGACAGGGGGAGTGACTAACAACGTTGTTACTTATCGCTTGGACATTAACTTTACTCACTCATTACTCATCCCGTTAGCTGGCGGCTGGCGGAGCAGTGATGACCGCTCAACCAGTACACTGCTGGGTAGGTGCCACAGGAGCTCTGGTGGCCTGAACGATACGGGCCCCATTCACAGTACACGGTTCGCAGCAATTAATTCTTAGCATTAAGGACACTGCGCCCGTTGGGACTTCCAGATCCGCCTCGACTCCAGTCGCAACCAACGTCTTTTCGGGGCTGTTTTCTTCAACTCTTCCACAGTGCGATGGCGCTCTCTCCATAACAATTCGCGCGGAAGTCGGTTTCTTTCCATTCTGCATACGTGTCCGAACCATCGCAGCCTTCGAATTTGTTCCTTTCGATCGTGGGCTGATGGTCGCAAGTATCTCGGATAACGTCGTTCCGTAATCGATCTCTTAAAGTTATCCAGAGTGATTTGCTGCAAACACCGCGTTTGGAAGACCTCCAGCCTGCTGGGCAGATCCGGACTTCAGCAACGTCCACGACTCCTGACCCGTACAGTAGGATTGGCACTATGAGCGCGCCGAAACATCCGGATCTTTGTCTTGATTTTGACACATTACCCTTCTTCCGATAAAACACCAGCCCAAACACGCGCCGGCGCGCTGTCGACGCCCGTGCGCCGATCCCGCACAGTATCTCCGATGTAGCCACTACCTTTTCGCCTTTGCAGACCAGCGATCCGAGGTACTTGAACTCCTTGACTTGCTGAAGCTCAGCTCCTCGAAGAACACAGAAGCACGTGAACCGTCCAACGTCATGCGACTTTAGTCTTCCTTATTGATCCACAGTCCGCCATACGATTCCGCGATTTGTGCCATATCATTCAACAAAAGCGCGTGGCTTCCAAGTCAGTATCGCAGTGAACACTGCGCTGTCGTCCGCAAAACATCAAATCCGTGACAAAAACTGTTATCGCCAAATTGACCCTCTTCGGCTTTCAGCGTCTTTCTCATAATAGCATCGACCATGGGCAATAAAGAGGAGCGGCGAAATCGCATCATCTCCTGCCGGACGCTCCGCATCGACCCCGAATTCTTTCGGATAGCTTGTTCCTGACGCGGACACAGCCAGTCGAGCCTCTATAAATTTCCTGCAGTGGTAAAGCTTCACCATTTTTCCTGGCCATGTGTTCGCATTCCATCGGATCTCCGCAAGGCGGGCCTGTGCACGCAGTCGAATGCCGACTTGAAGTCTGCGTGAAGGTGATAACGACGCGCTTTCCGCAGCGGATCCTTTCCTCCATAACCTGGACGTAGCGGCGAAAAATCGATCGCTGGGCATCCTCGACCCGGACGAAAAACCCGCTTGTTCTTCGCGACAGGTACTCTCCCGGTGGCATTGAAGTCTGACTGGATAGTTCTCGTGAGGACTTTCATCACAATCAACCATTAACAGGCTGATCCCGCATGATAGTTTTTGCAGTCTCTGGCATCGCCCTTCTTATGGATAGGCACGACAATAGCCTTTTTCCAGGTAGATGGCACGCTCTTCTGTCCGCCATATGCGCGTGATTGAACTGATGCAACTGACGCAGTAGAACATCTCTCCTCCTGCCTCTTTGATGACCTCAGCAGTGATACTGTCAACACTCGGACGCCTTTCCATACTTTAGCGATTTGATTGCCGGGCTTTCACTTCTTCCGCAGTGGGGGTTCCTGAGTCGGGCGCTGTCTCCCTCTGGTACCTCAACTAGTATCGGCTGGGCCAGTGGATCTTGTGGCGCATCGTGAGTATAGAGTTCGACTGAAGAACTGCCTCTATCGCAACAGACGCCTCATCTGCTGATCGCACAAAAAGACTCCATCCGTATTCCTGATGGAATCGCTCATGGTTTGGCCTCTTCTTCTGAGACGGTTGAGCAACTGCGTATAATGTGCGATAATCGTTCCTTCCAACCGCCTCCTTCCACTTTCGTCTGCTATCTTGGTTCCAGTACGACTTCCGCTCTTCCTTCAACAACTCTCGACGAAGCTCCTGGATACACCAATTGCCGTTACTCGTCCAAAGTCCGTTAGTTTCACTTTCGCTTCCGTTCGTCCACAAGCACGGAGAGAATCGTCCGGATATCCAAGCGCTGAGTTAGCCGGCGAACAAATAACAGGGCAGAGGCTCTGCGCATTCAAGAGCGACTTCTTAACTGTCTGCTTCCTCGTGCTCGTCCACAGACAAGGCATCTTCCAGAACCGCGAACTGATTTGAGCAGCTTGAGCAACAATGTTTCTTTTGTTCCTGGCGCCAGTGGCGAATTAGTCTAGTTTCTTTCTAGGGGGCCTTCACGCCTAGGTCGTCGTAAGCGAAGCTGCATTACTGCACGCAAGAGATAATGGTCGGATCCACAATCAGGCCCTCTCTATGACTCGAACATCTTTCAGTGATGATCTAAAACGTGGAGTTTATCAGCACGTAGTCCGTTGTGGCTACATCTCGTCCAGTTGATTCCTCCATGTTAACCTGATGCTTCCTGGGTGCCGGAATTGACTGTTACCGATGGCAAGCTCGTTGAACGCAGCGAACGAAAGTAGGCGTAGTCCATTATCGTTTATTTCAGCCCACGCTGGAACCTGCCCAACACTCCTTCCCAGCCTGTTCTGTCACTACCGACTCTTGCGTTGAAATCACCCGCTACAATGGTGACATCGGTTTTCGGATAGTATTCAGCACGTCCTGGAGATGGGTGTAGAACTCGTCCTTGTCAACGTCAGAAACTTGGCTCCGTTGGTGCATAGATGGACACGACATGGGTCTTGATTGTTCCGCTCAAAACAAGAACAGCGATCCTGCCAGAAATCGGCTCGAATGAAACAACGCTTCCAGCTGCGCTGACTGCCTAGCATAAATCCAACACCATTGCGATGTCCGTCCTCACCGGAATAGTACAGCACCATCTTTCGCTACTCTCCGGCACCTGAATGGTCACCGTTCCACATCCGCTCATCCTCAGCTCGGAAAGTGCAGCAATCGATATGTTGGACCTTGACAACTCTCATATTATCTCTTTCTGACCGGCGCAGTGTCCGGCCTGCACATTCCATGCTCCAATCCTCAGCTCCTTCTTAGGTGTCACCAGTCGTCCACCATTTTGGCCAGTAGTATTCTTCTCACCAGCACCCTGGATCCCTAGTGTTGGCGCATCGGCTGCTCCGGATGCGGTAGCTTCTTCGTTGTTTCCTAAGAGACTTTCCATGGTTACCACCTAAGTTTTCCAGCCCGTCGGTAGTACGGGGGGCCAACCCTCCTCCTTTCTCATCCGGGCTTAGGACCGGCAATGGCGGAGTTTTGACATTAACTACTTCACTTATTACTGCTTAATCAAGTGAAGAGATCAAATCGCTAAAACACGTCGTAGGCTGTACTTTTCGATGGGAAGGGACAAGGAAAGTGACTATCAAGTTTGTTACTTACTGTTTCACATTAACTACTTCACCTACTACTGCTTATCATATCAAGTGATATTATCAGTTGGCAGATGAAATCGGTGAAACAGGTACTGTTTCGTAGGGAAGGGACAAGGAAAGTGACTAACAAGTTTGTTACTTACTGCTTGACATTAACTACTTCACTTATTACTGCTTATCATATCAAGAAATGTTATCAATTGGCAGATGAAATCGCTAAAACACGTTGTAGGCTGTACTTTTCGATGGGAAGGGACAAGGAAAGTGACTAACAATTTTGGTACTTACTGTTTAACATTAACAACTTCACTTATTACAGCTTATCATATCAAGTGATATTATCAGTGGGCAGATGAAATCGCTAAAACACGTACTTTTTCGTAGGGAAGGGACAGGGGAAGTGACTAACAAGTTTGTTACTTACTGTTTAACATTAACTACTTCCCTTATTACTGCTTATCATATCAATTGATATTATCAGTTGGCAGATGAAATCGCTAAAACACGTACTTTTTCGTAGAGAAGGGACAGGAGAAGTTACTAACAAGTTTGTTACTCTCTGATGACGTCATCAAAGTGCATGGGGCATGTGACAACGTCATCAGAACGTCGTGCCAAGTACATAGGGCATCTGATGACTTCATCAGGACGTCGTGCCTAGTAAATAGGGCATCCGGGCTGACGTCATCAAGACGTCGTGCCCAGGTCGTGCTAAGTGCATAGAAGTCTTATGACGTCATCAGGATGTCGTGTAAAAGTACACACGGCATCTGGATGACGTCATCAGGGATGTCGAGGAAAGAGAGTCGTACGTCATTTGTAGCGTGCGCAACAAGCCAGTCACTTACTGATTGTCATATCAATCCATGCCATTTGGAAAATATTGAAGATTTTATACAGATATTACTTCGTAATATCAATAAAAAGTGAACAATTCTATTTGTGCAGGCAGTCTTCCAGTGAAAGAGGTTTGGTTGAGCGTCAGAAACGTTCCAACAAAAGGAAACAATAGCGCAAGTAGGATGAGAGCTCTATAAAAATTGAATATTTTTCTGAGCACTGATTTTCTAGGCCGAAACTTCTTAACAGCGAAAACAAACCGTTGCGTGGTGTTTCACACGGAAGCACTCTTGTCGTTCCAAATAGTCTCCGATTACGCGAGTAACGATAAAAATGTGTATAATTATGTGCACCTACTACATTTATCATTGCCAGAAGAGAAAATGATTTCAACTTTACCTACATAGACGGCTAGCTCCAGATGCTACGAGAAGCGAACTCAAAGTGCAGCATGAAATAAGAGTATTTTCTTATAATCTCGTCAAGAATAGAAGTCCATTCTTGGAAACCATTGAACTCTTCCTCGTGAAATGCCACAACGGTTTGTTTTCGCTGTTAAGAAGTTTCGGCCAAGAAAATCAGTCTCAGAAAATATTGTTCAATTTTTGTAGACTCTCCTCATCCTACTTGCCTATTGTTCCCTTTTTGTTGGAACGTTTCCGACGCCAACCAAACCTCTTTCGCTTGGAAGACCCCTTTTTGATAGATAGTGATAGACTTTCCTTGATTTCCACCTGAGTTTCCCGACCAGCCGATAGCAGTGCATCAACCCAAGTAGATTCTCATTCAGTCTTGGGACCGGCATTCGCAGAGTTGGGGCTAGTCAGTAGGTATAGTGTCGGTTTCAGATTGAACTTCCCATCAATAGTCGCACGCGCGTCCGCACCAAATTGTTCCCTTCGTCTCCCTCCACTCCCTAGCTGTCTCTTAGCTTTGCTTGACACACCCATGCGAAGGAGCCATGTAGATCACGTTTTGACACAAGCGCTACGATTGCTAGATCAGGACATGGGCTCATGTGAATAAGCAGCTCATGATAGTTGTCTGCAATAGATTGAAGTGAGCCAGGTTTTATTTCCGCCCTAGTCAATTTTCGAATAATCTCTGAGATTTGAGTAATTCCTGAGAAAAGTAAGAATAGTAAAGAGAAAGGACAAAAATGAGAGTGGCACATTTGATATAGATGGCCGCAAAGCATGGTGCGGCGCACAGAATATGGTTGCGCACACCAAACCGATCCTCCTAAGGGCGGCTGTAAATCTGGAGTCCTTTGAGACTGCTCTGATGGGTTCGGATGCACCTCTCAGGCACCATGTTCCCCGAGAGCATTTTGAAATAAAAGGAGAATTGAAAATGGCTGGGGAGCGTTTCCTGGTGCATATTGAGTAACATTTGTGCCATCGGAGAAACAAACAGGTTGAATTATAGTTTCTCATGTGACACCGAATAACAGCAATAGGAACATTGACCGTAGATCCAGTTGTCGTTCTCTGGACGAATGAGTGAAACATATTTCGCCGTTATACCTGCAATAAGAAATCTGCATTCATTAACAGGGATATACGGGCTCCCAGGTTTATTTTACTCATTAAGAGAATTATTGATGTCAGGCACTCATCCACATTGTTTGGTATTCTACTATGCTTGACCTTAGAAATCCCCTTAGCTATTGAGCTTCAATCATTGTGCCGACTTTTTTTGAATGAACAAGAAGAAGATTTTAGTTACCTAGTAGAACAGCCACATCTAGAATATGGATGTACCTAACAACTTTCTCTTTTCGAGCATTCACGATTTCAGCCGCTCCGAATTAGGCGGTATCGCCCAAATCGAGACGAAATTAAGGTCCGCATAGCATTCAGCCGCTGTTGCAGCACGCAACATAAAGGAATGCTTGCCCAGGATAGAAATTTAGTTGTGTTAGGACTAGGATTTTCAAGCACGGTTGTGTTCGGGCCGCGTGCCGAAACAGTGGTTGTCTGCAGCTAAGGAACAGAACTCCGTTTCGAAAGGACAGTACAACGATTTTGATCCCAAAGAGCTTGACTAGAGATTGGTAATGCAAATACGGGTTTGTAAAACGGTAATATAGACTGAAGGTGGTAACACAGTTGGTAATAAGTTATCTCGGCGTGATGAGACGGGAGAAGGATAATGCGTATCCTGCTATTGGTGGAAAATGAACATGAACTGTAGCGGACACGGTACGGCGCCAGGTGTGAGGCCTCAGAGAGAGAGAGGACTGTCTGAGCTCCGGTGATCTGTGGGGGGGGGGCTATGAGGTCGAAAATCGGAATCGGAAAATTGACACTGCCAAATTGGCCGGCACCCCCCCCCCGGGTCGTCGTCGGTTGTTTCGTCATGAAAAATAGCCATGTTAGCCTCATAAGAATGTGGAATGCGATGCAACAAAAACTTTGATGATTAATTTGAGGTTGAAATGTTGAAATTTCATGAATTTTTCAGGAGTTGATCACATAAAGGAGGAGGTCAAAGTGAATATGCACGGCGTGTTTATTAAATTGTGTTTTTGTAATTACTGATATATGTTCATGAATAAGAGTTTTAGTGAAATTTGTTTCTTGTAATAAACAATGTTGGTGAATGCATGTTTGTAAATAATGACATAATAAGTGAAACTAGTGCAGAGATATTCAAACTCCAGGTTAAGAGTGACGGAGAAAAATCAGTAGAGAAACTTGATGAACATTTACAACTAGTTGGATCATGAGGAAACTACGGAGCAAAATTTAAACAGGAAAACCAACAAATGGCTCGAACGTACGGATGACGTGAAAATTTAGGAGGTTTAATTCATGGTAGCAAGCGGGAGAGTCATTCAGCGCCCGTTGAAGGAAAAGTTGGTGTAATTGACTTGACCCGAAGCAATGAGAACTGTTATTAGGCTTAGACGGTCGACTTTACACTTGTGCTAGAGCACAGAAAATTTCATGCCGAACGGTTTATGCGGAAAGGTCCCAGAGTATCTGGGTGAGGTCGAAAAAAGTACGTCCCGAGGTGGTATTTTTATTAAACAATAGTTAATTTGTCACCTACACAGAAATGATTTTGAGTACATTTGCAACACTTTGTGACCTACTTTTTTGGAACCAAAAAAAATATTTTTTCGCACGTGGTCCGAGTCAAGTGGTGATGGTCAAGAAAAGAATTGCGCACCTATACAGAACTCACTTTTAGAACACTTGCAACATTTTGGGACCTACTTTTTTTGTACCGAGAGAAAAATTTTTTCTTTGTAAATTAGATTTACCCGTGAAACTGTGACTGGGTAAGATTTAGGTCCGGGTTAGTGATCTATGGTACTTCACAGCCCCAGGGAAGGGCTTTGTTGAAAAAATTGCTAGGTGTGGGGGAACGACAAAATCGACGATCCCCTCACTATTAGTTCCATACAGAATTCAGACATAAAATTAAAAAATACATAAAATTTCTAATAGGGGGAAAATTTGTTCGAAAAAAAATTGTATCTAAAGTATTTCCCAAAATGTTGCAAATGTTCTAAAAATCATTTCTGTACAGATGGGAAATTGGCTTTTTTCTAACCATACCCGACTCGAACCACCAGAGAAATTTTTTTCGGTACTAAAAAAGTAGGGCCCAAAATGTTGCAAATAATCTGAAAATCATCTCTGCATAGGTGGAAAATTAACTTTTTTTACCTCCTCCACCACCTGACTCGGGTGTGACCACTATCGGTACCCCTCACACCTCGTGCCCTTTCCTGGTCGCGGATGAAGGAGCCTGACTCGAAGAGGGTGAAGAATTTCAAAGAAAATGATTTTTCAAATCATTTCATTTCATTTATTACACGGGAACCCGTGTGAACGATAACAACACAAAACAAGAGAAAAAACAAAGAAACCAGCACCCTTAACTAGGAATGGCAAGAAACAAGACTATATGATAAATAAAATTGCAAAACATACGCAGCGAAGTATGAGACCCTAAAAAGATCGCTCTTGGGACAACAGATAGCTCTTAAGCGTCTCTTTGGAAGTAGTAAGTGTCCGAATTACTAAGCCTAACAGTAGGAGTTTGTTGAAATGAGAACCCGCTCTACTGACAAAAAAAAAGTGCTGTGTGACATTACGCCTAGCCCCAACAAGCGCCAATTTCACCTGCGCCGCCCCCCCCCCTAGTGGTTGACGGCCTCAGGTTGAACAGCCGGCTAGTACCAGCACACCCAGGAACGATCTTATACATCATAACCATATCAAACCTTCGTCTCCTGTGCTCTAAAGTAGTTAGGTCTAACCTAGCATTTCTGGCCACATGGGCCACGTTCCGATTTGCATGAATTCAACCGGTTCTGAAAAAGAGCCTAAGCGTTAAAGTATTCTGGACCTTTTCCAGAGGCTCGACCGATCCCTTTTTGTAAGGATTGAAAATAGCAGTACCAACAGTACCGTATTCCACCAGAGGCCTAATGTGAAATACCGCCTCTATCCAAGGGAAAAAATGGGCGAAATGGGCAAAGTGGGCAACTAAAGCGTCTTTCGGTCACAACTCGCCTCAAAGTGCTCCGTTTTCAATTTCGAAAACGCCGAAATGTACAGCATGTCGTGATCTAGTCAAACATGCAAAAATATTTCACGAAATTCGGGAGCAACATGCTTTTAAAAGGCGAAATACATTTTAATTCTGACCATGCTAGAGAAGATTGCGTACAGTTGTTTTTGATCGAATGGGCTCGTTATCTTGTGACAGCATAATCAAATTCATAACTTACTGCATCTTTAAAAAGCGTTTTCATAGAAATTTTCCGATTTTATCTCATATAGTTAGACAGATTGTGGCACGGTGGAGATTTTGGTTTTTTGGAATTCAAAAAAATAGCACTTTGAGGCGAGTTGTGGTCGAAAGACGCTTTAGTTGCCCGTTTTGCCCATTTCGCCCATTTTTCCAGTTGGATAGCGGCGGTATTGTATGTTTTATAGAATTCAACAAGTACGGTCGGATCGGTAGTAGAGAGTGCTCTAAATACACTATGCATCATTCCGCTCGCCTTTGAAGCAACCTTGTGTCAGTGGTCGTCGAAACTATGGTCGCCTTTTATGAGAAACCCAAGATCCATAATCTCGTTGACCTCGCCCAACTGCTTACCGTCATTACTATAGAGGCCATTCTCTTGATTCTTACCAAGCTTCATAATTTTATTCTTCCCAGTGGACAGCGGTTACTTCCATTCGTGGGACCATTTGCCAACACCATCAAGAGCCTTTCGCAAACATCCAGAATCCTCCGCGGTCAAAATAGGCTTGTACAATTTGAAATCATCAGCGAATGCCGAACAGCCAACATTATACGAAGGAATAATAACAGGGACTTCATAGGTATAAATATTAAAAAGAACCGGCGAAAGCACACCACACTGAGGTACACCGCTTAGGACTGAAGCTGGGGAGGAGAAAGGCACGAATCCAGGCCACTATCTGCGTGTGAAAACCTACTCATTCTAGTTTGGTTACCAATTTACAGTTGGAAACTCTGTCAAATGCTTTGGAGAAGTCAAGATAAGTAACGTCGACACCAATATCAATGTCGAGCGTCCGAGTCCAGTTGTCTAGCGACTGCAGCACCTCTGAAATGGTTGATTTATTCTTCTGGAACCCGTGCTGGTGCTCCGGGATGATGGAATGCTCTTCCAAATGAGCCACAATCCTTTTCTTTAATACTTTTTCGAGAAGCTTGGCAACAATAGAAGTGATACTGATGGGTCGGTAATTATTCGGATCAGAAAACGGTTTCTTCTGAGGGATGGGAGTGAGAAATGAAGTACGCCATCTACTCGGAACATCACCTTCCATAAAGCTTAACAATGACTGCAACTAATGAAATGCAAAGGAATATGATCCGGTGTGTCCGAAAAAGAATTCGGCCATTTTGTAAGTAGCTCAAGCAACTCACCCGGATAAAACTAAACAGGGTACGGCAAAACAGGGAACAGCGGAAGACCAGCTCGGTTACCCAATTCGGTGTCCTCCTTAAAAGCTCTCTTAAAGGCAGCAGACACGCTCAAAAATGATATCGATTTTTTGATATTAATCGAAGATATGGTGCTAGTAGTTCACGAAAAAGAAGAAAAAACGCGACGAAAACTCGTTACAAAGACATACAGTTCACTTCCGCACTGCCGTTCAGTCCGCAAGGTGAGCGCTAATTGCGAAAGCGTGCTGCGGCGCGGTTGCGAGTATCCTGAGACAGGGATGTGGGATCACCCGGGCGGTTTTTTGCCTCTGGTGCGCGGGTGATCCCACCGCCCGGGTGATCCCACATCCCTGTCAGAGGATACTCGCATCCGCGCCGCAGCACTATTTCGCAATCTGCGTGCAATTTGCGGACTGAACGGCAGTGCGGAGGTGAACTGTGAATATCGGTTTGAAATTTCGAATGTGATTTGGAGATGGACGAGATTGGCGGGTTTGGGTGGAGAGCCTGGGCGAGTTTCCATGTCTATTTGTTAGCTGACGTAATGTTGGAGTGAAATGCGCGACGGCGGCGGCGGAGTCATCAGCTGACCATTTCTCGATTTCCTGTGAGTTCTTCCGTTTCCTTCCTTCTCTTTCATCATTGCTGGTTCACATTAATAACATTTTGTTCAATTCATTGCTGGTTCACATAACATTTTGTTCAATGATAGTTTTTAAAGGTTTTGGTCACTAATCTGAACTGGGTGACACTTTTTTGCGTCATACTATCACGTAAATGAATTTTTCGCTTCGGTGTAAATCGTAATCTTCCTCTCCTATCTTATGCTTTCCATCCATAATTACTCATTGATTCCTTTTTTTGACGCTTATATTTTCTCATCAAACATGAAGAAACGTGATTCTTTTTCAATTGTCACCCCATAGTTGCCACGAATCAACAAGAATAACGTTTCCACATGTTTCGCTGTCTTCGAAAAGCGTGTCGTCGAATTCGAAAAACATATTCTTTGAGCCAATTTATTTTTTGAACCCTTTTTTTCAGCTATCAGTAGAGACGTACGCTCAATTCAGTCATATTTTGCTGCCGCAAATGCTTGTTATCAGCGGTAGTCTTCAGAGACTCCTATGGTACGCGATGGGGAATGTTGTGAAGACTGCGCTGTAGCCGGACAGCGGTGATACGAAGCGAACGGTGGGATATTTTGTTTTCATTTTGTTTAGGAAAGCAGTGCGGAATGCCGGGTACATATGGGAGCTACTTCTCTGGAAAAGCCTAAGCTCTTAAAAACTTGCTTGATTACGTGTTTTTTCTCAAATCATTAATCAGTTGAGGTTGTAATTCATATGAGAATCGACGCGACGGCCTGCCTGATCCTGCCGAAATCATCAGGCTTAGGTTTGAATATATTGGAATGTCGTCAGTAAAATTTATACAACAAGCTCATACGTATCGCTCAGGTTGTTAGGATGAGTTCGGGCGGAGTAAGCAGCGGAGCGGTCGGTGATGGCAAAATATAACTGTGATAAGGAGATTTCGACATGATAAGCCCGATAAGCCTCGCTACGACGGGCTCAAAATGAGCAACCTAGGCTACATAGCCTATCTCCTTCATTTTGAGCCGGTCGAAGGAAGACATCGGTTTTATCATGTCAAAATATTTTTATCGTTGTTGTATTTTGCCATGACCGACTGCTCCGCTGCTTGCTCCTCCCAGAATCATCCGAGCAAGCTAGGCTTTTGTGCTGTGTAGGAGAGTAGGATTAGAAACTTTATTCAGTACGGTTCTTCGCTGGCTGCAAAAAAAGTTTGCAAGCTACTACGAGATTAGTCATCTATGAATTTCGCGGTTCCTACAGTAGCCTACAGTTCCACCTCGAAATTCTCCTCTGCATCACGGCCTGCAATTTCTCGCGGGACATCATCATGTAGCCTATCTACGAAGCTGGCCAGCCTCCGTCTCAGCAATTCAGCGAAGACTTCATCTATCCATAAATGCTTCGGATGTGACTTGAAGGTCATGGAAGTCGACCTCGTGTTGTACTTCCTTTGAACCTGAATTTTCCCCACCACCTTCCTCTCCCCGCTCAACTCGGTAAGCCGCCGGGTATTCATATGCATGGCTGCCATTTTCATGTAAAGAGGGTAAGTGGAGATTGGGCTGAAACTGTCGAAGTTTTTCAAAATGTCTAGTAGATGTTTTTGAAGCCTATAAACTCACTAGTATATCTCCTTTCGACAGTATAGTCTGTCGAGGACACTTTTCGCCTCGCATACGGAGGTGCCCCCGTATGGGCTGGCTTTCGTGAGATCTGTCTGATAGCGTTTGGCCATCACAACTTTCTCGAATTCCTCGAATGCCACTCCGGTAAGATAGACATCTCTTGGCTCTAAAGGCTCGTGACCACGGCAGGTATACTTGCCAGTCAATTCATTCTAATTTTTTTTTTGATAGGAGAAGTAATAATTTTGGGTGGGTGGTCAGCAAACCAGCAACCAGTGGTGGATGTCCCATGTGTGCATCAAACACGTATTGAAGATTGCCTTGATTTCTCCACCGTTGCCCACTTCGATGGCGTTTCAGCAGTGCGTCTTTACTTTTTCAATCCACACGGTGATTATTTCACAAAATCTTTTCTTGCACGCCTGCAATGCTTCGCTGAGAATTCTTTGTGAACCTTACTCATAAATAGTCTGCTAAACGCTGAAATATGGTCAGTACCTTGCTGAGCTCATTGCCGAGCCACTTCACAATATGCCATTTCACAAAATCTTTTCTTGGACGCCTGCAATGCTTCGTTGAGAATTCTTTGTGAACCTTACTCAAAAATAGTCTGCTAAACACTGAAATATTGTCAGTACCTTCCTGAGCTCATTGCCGAGTCACTTCACAATATGCCATCCGTCGTAATAATGTCGAATAGCCCCAAACTCTTGCTGTGCTTCTCGTAAGTAGGCTCCGATGACCAGACTTCTGTCAGTCGTAAGGGAAGCGACTGTGTTCCCCTCCGAGAAAACCCGCCTTAAAAGTCTCTTCAGGCCCTCGACCTCCATTCTTGTGCTTGCCTTATCTGAAGATTTATTATTCGCATCGATTCGTCATCAAATTCGCGCCATAAAATTTTTTCCCCCCTATCCTCACCCGTTTCGGAACGGTGTAGTACCTCGGTGTCGAGCACTAATTTTGTCCGCGTGTCGGCGAGAATGACTTCTCCTATAAGCGCAGAGTAACCTCTGCTGTCGTATGCGCCATCCGCGCATAGGTGGAGTCCCTCACCAGGCTCAATATGCAGAGGATAGATATTGTTGAAGAAATTGCGTTAGCTGTTGCTGTACCCTGTAGTTTCTTTTGACTGTCTCTTTCACGAAATCATTGTGGTAGCCGTAAACGGTCTCGATCGCCGGCTTAGTCCAGGCAAAAAATGACTTTGAGAACAGCGACATGTCCCACTGCTCTGCCCATCGTTTTAGTTCCTAAATGTATTGTGTTGGAGCGTGTCGTCTAAGAGGTTGGATTCTGCAGGTTTTCACTTACCCCAAACCGGAGCCCAGTGGTTATTGCTGCCACTGAAGCTTCCACGTTACCCCTAAACGTGCGCTCACGTGAATGCGATACAGTGCGCTGTTGGCTCTCCCAGCGTTTGGGTCGGAGCTGAGGCTTGCAACCTTCGCAGATGAAGTTCACAACAGCTGCTGTGCCCACTAGTCTTAGCTGGGCTGCATTCACTTGGTGCCCACAGTTCGGGCAGAATTTGAAGAGCTTCATTAGTAGATCTCCTTGAACCACGTAATAGCTAGTTAGGGCGGCTTTTGGTGCCCCTTTCAAGATAACTTCAGGTGTCGCATCCGTATCTTATTCTTCCTCTGGGGGGGGGGGGGGGCGTATTCCGGATCAGTCTGCAAATTTAATACTTTCTTTAGTATTCCTGTAGCAAATCCTAGTAACTAAGAAACAGATAACCGTGTCTATTTCCAGGGTGTAGTCTACGATCACCTCGTCACGAAAACCCTCATCCAAGCCTTCATTCATCCCGCACGGTCCCACATTCTGCACCTCTATGGAAGTACTAGATTTCTGCTCATCAGTCTCTGCTGTATCATCGTTTCTAAGAATCTCTTCCGGGCGTGAATGCGAGCCATATTCTGGAGGCTCTACACGCACTTCACTCGTCTGAATCATATAGGCAAAATGTGATTTAATTCTAGCTAGTTCATTTTCACCACTAGTCTAACAGATGATTAGATTAACCACTTCGTTCTGACTCCAAGAAGACGTCTGAGTCTGAGATCTTTCTCCATCTCTCCTCGGCGTCACATCCACATTATCCATAGTAATGTCTGGCCTATGCGAACCAGCTTTGGCAGACTCCGCACTCACTCTCGCTGACTGAATCATTCAATTATTTGTAATGCTATCGGTAAGTTCATGGTTATCAGTAGTTCAACAGTTCTAAACTTCTTCGCAATGACTCCAGAAGATTTTGTCCTGGTAGCGCTTGAGAGTATGGTTTAGGAAGGACTGTATGTCAGCACTGGTGATGGCAGTGTTCTGAAGTACATTACCTAGCGGTGAATTCGGCAGTCCGTAATGCGATCAGCCTCACGCTTTGGAATGGTATCGTCCCGTTGATAAATTCGACCACATGCGGTGAAACACGACCACTCGTCA
Organism: Aplectana chamaeleonis; assembly: GCA_029168955.1. Classification (NCBI taxonomy): domain Eukaryota; kingdom Metazoa; phylum Nematoda; class Chromadorea; order Rhabditida; family Cosmocercidae; genus Aplectana; species Aplectana chamaeleonis. Next base: position 24,085 of record JAPDOI010000785.1, read on the forward strand.
CGTAAACACTTCGCCCCTTAGGAGCGGATGGATCGTCGGGATACGCGCTCTCCAGACATAGAGTTCTCAGAGAGTATATATTGAGCCTAGGAGGGTTTCCTTGCTAAGGGGTGGATTTTTATGTAATAGTTGGATTCACTCACGATTGTTTGAAATCGTCCCTCGTGGTCGGCTCTTGATGCTGCTCGCGGCCCGTTTGGTGGTTCAGTGCTTTGTCGTCTTCTTTCTTCGGCCTCAGCCACTCCACTCCAAGCACGGACCTCAAACTTAGGTAATCAAACCGATAGCAATATACCTGCCATATACTCGAATCCAAACGAGGAGAGGGAGAGCAGAGGGGGAGAGAGAGGGTGTGCGAGAGAACAACAGCACCCATAACCCGTGACAGGCCACTGGCCCAAAATTTGATGACAATTGAAGGAAGGGGTTTTGAAATGTGCTGTGTCGCGTTGCGGCCGCCCGCTTTCATTGGGGCGCGCTACCTTCACATGACTCATCTGGCCTAATACACTAAATGCTGTTCTCCCCCTTTTCTTCTTGCTTCCTGATAGTTGATGATGATCTTGTATGCCGTGAATAATAGGCGAAATCTTCTTTCCCGCAGTTAGCTTGATAAAAATGGGTAATTGAACATAACGCTTGTGGGGAGTAATATGTATGTACAATTTGTTCGCCGAAACAACGACCGTTAGGTCGTTGTTCGACGACAGTCCCGGCCGCCTCAATGGCGACCGGGACGTTCTTCTGCCTGCCGGACCATTGCTTCCAGAGCAGCTCTTTCCTCTGGCAATCCGCACACTGAGCTATGATGCTTCACACTTCGGCAGTAGTCGCAGGTGGATTCCTGCATTCCGCTGAACAGTCGTCGAGGCACCTAAGGCAACTCCCTGTATCCAATCTCTCCTTTGCTCGACTGTCGGCAGTACTGGACACTGGTCAGCCCCGTGCAACCCTGTCCTTTGACAATACGGGCGGTAAACTAGTTGTCGCCTATTCTGATCCCAAAACGCCCCTCCGGGGCAGTCATCAACTCTGCGGGGTTCACACATCGCCATTCCGTCTAGTCGACCTTTGGCTACTCGCGCCGCCTTTTCCTCTTTCACGTCTCTGATTTTTCTTCTTTCACACGGGATATCTGTATGCAGTACACTTCGTGTTCTGCTATGTCTTGTTTTTTTTCTGGTGTGTTTGTAGGGATTGCCATTGAAGGCATGGTTTCTTTAGTCATGTTCCTTTTGTTCATTGCATCCAACCAGCTTTCCAGGTAAGATCTTTCTTTTACCTCCTCGTCTTTCGGCTTGCTGTTGTTTCGTGGTTGAATTGTGTCAGCAATCCCCACGAGCTCCCCCAGACGAGGGCCTTTGGAAGCTCTCGACTTCCCTAACGGTTCTTCCCTCACCCAATTCTTTCGCGGCGGCTTTTTCTTCTTGTTCTTTCTTCTGCTTATCATGTAGCCGAACTTTGTTGCGACCACGTAGATTCCTGACGGTAACTTATACTTCGTCTCATCCATCAAGTCCCATAGTACGTCGCAGCCCAGCAATATTATTGGGCTATCTTCTTCACTCCCATCTTCTACCTCGGCCAGTTGCAACTGATGATCTTCTATGAAGCTGATGTCTTCTTTCGTCAACTCCGGCTTAGCTCTCTTCTTTGCGATGTGCCGACTTCCGTGCAACTGAACCTTGTGCATCACTCTATTCTTGTCTCCTAGCACGGCTAGCAGATCTTTTCTTTCGTCGTTTCCTTTGGCTCGAAGGTTCGTATTCGTATTCTTTCTGTTCCTACTGTTGGTAGAGTTTCCCCGCTAGCTCAGTGTCTATGAAAGACAATTCTGAACCCGTGTTACTTCTGGAGAGTTCGATGTCTTCTTGTGCCACGCAATACACCTCTTCTTCCACTTCTTCTTTACTTTTTTCACCGACCTCTGAATTTCCGTCTATTGCGTTGACCCCGGTGTACCTTGGTTGCTGGAATCTTGTGTTGGAGTCCCCTGAGTTGGAGTTTGCTCTCCTTTGTGTGTCGTTCCTCCATTGTTCTTTGTGTGGTTCATTTTTGCTGAACCTTGAATTTGGCGTTTCATTCCTGTTTATCGAACGTTGGTTCGGCAGTGTCCCTCTGTCGGGCTCTCTCCTGGCTTCTTGTGAGCTCTGAGTGCCTTTACACGTCGACGAATGATGCCTTTGACCACATTTAAAGCACGGTATGCTTTTGCAGTCCTTTGTTGTGTGTGAAGATTCGCCGCAGTTGCGGCATAGTTGATTCCTATCCAGGTACCCTAGCCTTTCTTCATACGGTACTATCCGACATTGGTAGGATGCTTGATTTGTGCGCTTGCAGTAGAAACACGCTTGTTGTTGTCCTTGAGTCGGGTTGGGATACATCCCTTGAGTTTGTTCTTTCCTTTCTATTCCATTGATTACTTCCTGCATTCTAAGGATCTGCTCCTCTTGACCGATGATTTCTCCCAAGTCATTGTATGTCCAATCTTCAATGGAAGGTAAAATTGCTCTATTTTCGAGTGCTTCTGAATTTCCGTCTCGAACTTCCTGAATACTACGGTTAGGAGCCATCGGTGATCAACATTCCGCCCTTTGCTTCGTAGAAGTGCCATCAACGTGAATACTTCATCTAGAAGCCTCCTTAAGGCTCCTGTAGACTGACCCCTTGACTGTCGTTCTTCGACTTCTTTGAACATTTTGTCGACCACAATGTCTTTTCTTCCGTATTTCTTCTTAAGCCATTCCACTGCCATCACGTAGCTGCTTTCCTCGAATGGAAATCGTTTGATTGCTTCCTTCGGTTCGCCTGCTAGTACTGACAGCAAATACGAAAACTTGGTCACTCGTGGAATATCCTGTTCTTCTATCATCGTCTGAAACAGGCCCCAGAAATTATCCCAATCCGTCAGCTTTCCTGAGAATGTCGGGATACTCACTTTTGGGAGTGCTGTTAGCAGTCTTTCTGGTCTAACTAGACTTGATTCGAATGATCTTTCGACTTCTTCGTAGCACTGACCTCCTGACCCTAAACCGTCCTCGCTATCCTTGATAGTTTGTTACAACTCGAATTCCACTCCCTTCAAGTTCTCGATCAGTACTTCCGTCTTCTCTTGTAACTCCTGAGCCCGGTCGCTTCGCTCGACTACATCACCCTTTTCCACTTTCTTGTCGTCTTCGCTCAACATCTCGAAGGCTTCCGCTAGTCCAGTCAGCGCCTTATCAAGTGTCCTGGGGTGCGTTCCAAGAACATTCCCATGGCAAAACGCGTCCTTGGAAACGAAGCCACGGCCACGTGGGAACAATTTTCAGTTATAATTCGCATCCATGGAAAGCAAAGTTGTCCATGGGAAGGTTGTTTTTCCTCCCACGGCGTCGTGGGAACGTTCTTGGAACGCACCCCTGGCGTGACCAGTCAGGGCTATTCCCATCTTTCCCATTGCTAGCCTGACCCTTTTTATTTTTTGAAAATTATCTATCCTTCGGCCTTCCTCCCATGTGTCGAGTAACTTCGCCCCTTCCATCCATCGCTTGTCCAGAGCCTTCTGCATCCTGGTTACTTACCCTTTGGCTGTAGCTACTCTTTGCGTCATCGTGATTTTTTCAAGGGGTCGTGCTTTTAACTTTCCTTTTCTCTGTTTATATGAATGTGTTCTGTGAATTTTTTTCTTGTGTGCTGTCCCCTTTCTTCTTCTGTTATGGAAAACAGACACTACCACAATTGAACACGATCACAAAGAATAAACAGCATTAAAAATTACGACGACGAGAAAAAATTTTTTTCTTAGGAAGGATGACTGATTCCTTTCCCCCTTTCCTTTTTCCCACGTATAGATTGAAGTCTTCTTATATTGTGGACTTCCCTGTCCAGAGGATGGAGTGTTTAATCGATTTTCTTCTTCGTCTCACTACGACGAGAATGTTCGAGAACGGAACCAAAATCGATCGGCAGAAATCCAAGTTTATGATTTTCCCAACTTGCCCTTTTTTCCGGGCTCTTCTTTTTTCTTCTTTACCCAAGTTGAGGTTTTCCAAAAGGGTGACCAAAAAGAATCTTGTTTGTGCTTCAGTTGCGAAATTTTTTGGCCCCTTCCCGGCCGATGCACAATTTCCGTGCTAAGGGGTGGACTTTTATGTAATAGTTGGATTCATTCACGATTGTTTGAAATCTTCCCTCGTGGTGGGCTCTTGATGCTGCTCGCGGCCCGTTTGGTGGTTCAGTGCTTCGTCGTCTTCTTTCTTCGGCCTCAGCCACTCCACTCCAAGCACGGACCTCAAAATTGGGTAATTAAACCGATAGCAATATACCTGCCAAATACTCAATTCCAAACGAGGAGAGGGAGAGCAGAGGGGAGAGAGAGAGGATGTGAAAGAGAACAACAGCACCCATATCCCGTGACAGGCCACTGGCCCAAAATTTGATGACAATTGAGGGAAGGGGTTTTTAAATGTGCTGTGTCGCGTTGCGGCCGCCCGCGTTCAATGGGGCGCGCTACCTTCACCATGACTCATCTGGCTTAATACACTAAATGCTGTTCTCTCCCTCTCTCCTCCTTTTCTTCTTGCTTCCTGATAGTTGATGATGATCTTCTTGTATGCCGTGAATAATAGGCGAAATCTTCTTTCCCGCAGTTAGCTTGATAAAAATGGGTAATTGAACATAACGCTTGTGGGGAGTAATATGTATGTACAATTTGTTCGCCGAAACAATGACCATTAGGTCGTTGTTCGATGACAGAGGGTAAAGTTTGTTCTAAAAAGTCCGTTGGAACCGTATTGTATGGAGAATAATTTTTAGAAAAATTCAAAGTTTAAAGTTGGCTTTGAATTTTCACTAGGTTCCAGCAATCCGTCGGCAAGTTTGTCGACCGAATTATGACCTCCTCCATCGACGACTTTTTTGAGAATTCTGCGGTATCAATCGTAGTGTGAAGCAATATTCCTCTTTTATAGCATGGAGAATTTTTCAATCTGAATTTATATTTTTATTGAGGACCTCTGGCTGGCAAGCTATTTAGTCCCTGATCTTTACATAGCTAATATACCGTATTTCAGGTTAGATGACGAAAGCTCGACAACTTGGAGGAATGGAAACTCATCGTCGAGGAATTCTTCAGAAACTTCAGATTCAGTTCATCATCGTTCTTTTCCTTCTGTTCATATTGGGTAATTTGTTTATTTACAGTTTTATTCAGAGTAGTTTAAAGTTATGACAAAACATACAAGCGCTTTTGGTTGCATTTTTATGCAGTCGGCATAAACAGCGCTTGTAAAGCGCTGGGTTTATTATTGAGATTGCAATTGTGCTGAGGTTGCCGAAATTCCGGCCCAGGGGTTTAAACCCCGGGTGGGTGAAGTTTCCATTCCTGACCACGCCTAATTTCGGGTGACTGCACGTGCGGACCGCATGTAATATTGCGCTACCGTATATGGTGTCCCAGTTTGTAAAAAAAAGTTAAAATTGAAAAAGAACCTAAAATGCTCTCGAAGAGTTATTTTTGCAATGGTTTTTTTTTTCGTGTTGAGCTCCAGCTACTTCCGCAAAAGTTTGAACTGTTTATGGTGTAGAATGCAGTGATTATGGTGTTTTCGCTGTGGACCTCAACGTGGTTGAGCTTTTTGCTACGGGTCTGCAGTAAAGGTCGTACCAAACTCTGGTGGAAGGGGTGTTTGCCTGAATTCTCTCCTCATTTTCGGAACTGCTCTTAGCAACCTATGCTTCTGATAATGAAGGGTCACACCGCAGTGAAGACCACGTAACTGTTTCTAGCAGCATGGGCTGCCACCAGGGTTGAGCAGGGTTGCGACTCGGAGCTACGGGGCTCGCTTAATTCTTCCAACACCTCTGAGAAAAAGAGGATTTGGGGGGTTTGTAAATTTTTCGAGAAAAGAGAATTTTGCGACTTTTTTCACGATTTCTACTAAATTTGGGTCAACTGCTCAGACAATGGGATGGATCGACCGCGGACATGTTCCGTACCGACCGCGGACAGGTTGCGTACCGACAGCGGGATGGGCGACGTTTGGAACGCAATTCGCACGCGGTCGGAACGCAAATTAGCGCGGTCGATACGCACGGCCCCGCGGTCAGTACGAAATGCCACGCGGTTAGTACGTATCGCCACGCGGTCGGTAAGTCTTGCCACGCGGTCGGTACGCATCGCCTCGCGGTCGATACGCACCGCAACGCGGTTAGTACGCATTGCCACGCGGTCAGTACGAACGCTTTTCAGATACTGACAGCGGTGGGAGCACATCGCGACGCGGTTAGTACGCATTTCCACGCGGTCGGTAGAGATTGCTAAGCGGTCGGTACGCATAAACACGCTGTCGGGACGCATTGCCACGCGGTCGGTACAAATGTTGCACGTAGGATTGACCGCGGTTAGTACGCACTCAAACGCGGAAGGCCCAATTTTATCATGCGGTCAGTACGAAACATTTTTGAGGACGGCCGCTATTAGTACGCATGCACGTGCGGCAGGTATTCATTGCTTCCAATCAAATGGCGCTCGTTCGAAACGCATTAATACCCGGATGCAGGGTCTGTGAAAAGAAAAAAATGGTTTTCATCACGAAGGTCAGTATCTGGTCCCAAATAATGGGAAATAAGCAAACGTTGGAAGCAGGGGTGGGGCTTGGGGTAACGCACGAACAAGTTGAAACAGCCCAACACCGCTGGCTTCCAAACAGCAAAGGACGAGCTTTTTCAATCAACAATATCTAAAGTCTAGTTTGCTTAAAGGCAGCAGACACGCTCAAAAATGGTATCGATTTTATGACATAAATCAAAGGTTTGGAGCTGGTTGTTTTGGGAACTGACGAAAAAACGGACCAAAACTGTGTGCAAATAGAAGAATAACCCCTCTACCCCTCACATGATTTTCTAACTTATTCCTATGTTGAAAACTGGTCTCACGCTAAATGTTGCCTTTTAATGGCTATGGAAATTTTCTTCGTAACAGTGTAATTTGTTCTGTTTATTAATTTTTGACGCTATTTCTTAATATTGAGTGGTTGAAGTATTAGCGTAATTAAGTGCAAGAGCTTTGCGCTTGTAATCCCACGTTTAGTTTCCCTAACCTGTCGTATCCATAATTTGAAGGACTATTTCACTGCTGCTAACCTGACTGCCCTCCCTCCTTTGCAATCGCCCTGGGTGCGTACCAGTTTAAAGAGGCTTTTGAAAGACAGAGCCCGCCCGGGTATGGTTGTCCAGTCGCGTGCTCTGGGGGTAGTAGAACTACAAGGCGGTCAAATATGTAGGTCTGCAGCACTAGTGAAGCTACAGCTCCAACATTACGAAGTTTTTGTTCGAGACATTTTCTATCGAAGCACGGTTCTTATAAAGGGAAGTTCGCTAGTTTCACAACTTTTTTTTCGCTACTACATGGCCAATCATTGTTTCCTGGTTTGTTGGTTATGGGCATTGATAATTTTTGTATTGGCTGAAATAAATAAAATAAAATAAAAATAACGGTTATTTTGTTATCAGGTGAGTGGACGAGTTTACGGCGCGCGGTTGAAACAGCGAATATTAGAAACAAAATGCTTGAGATAGAGAAGCCGATATACTCTTTGCAGCCTGTACTGGAACGTTAACCTCGTTGGAAGCTTAAAAACAGCCAAAGGGACCGTATTGGTACTATCAGCCTGGACGAATTTGTATTTTGGGGCGGGGTGGCAGAAGCTCAGGGGCGGGGTTGCAGAAATTCTTTGATTTGTATTGCTGACATTTAGTAGTTTTGACTCGTTTTTGACGCTTCCAACGGCGTGAGCAGTTCACTAGGAGCCATGCGACTTCAGAAACGTAGTTATCTCAACAACTTTTTCAAGCGTGTTTGCTGCCTTTAAATGAGCCTGGGCGGAGCAAGCAGAGGAGCGGTCGGTCATGGCAAAATGAGGATATCTTGACATGATAAACCCAATACGCCATACTTCAACAGGCTCTAAATGAGGGAGCTAGGTCCCTTTCAGAATTGGATGAAATAATCGCCATAACCCGCCATGGCCGACCCGGTCAAAACGTATGAAAAGCATGGACGATGGAGGTTGCAGAAAACACTCGGGGTCGTATTCGCCATCAACCCGCCGGGAAGTAGAAGGAAATATAAGGTGAAATTTCAGAACGGAATGCGCGCTCCACGGCCACCTCTCGCCTCCCTTGGCTTCCTTCGCGACCGCCGGAGTTTTTCGCATCGGATCGCTGGAGAGTACTCGCTTCTCGATAAAACTTTTATCTTTCCGCGGTGATATCGCTACGTAACACAGTTTGCAATCCCATAATACACAGTGTAAGATGGGTTGATCTGTTCCTCTGCCGCGCGCGGTATCAACCCTTCCGTTTCCCTTCGACTTCCCTCGGCGGGTTGTTGGCGAATACGTTTCTTCCACTCCACCTCATTCATGTCTTTCGTGATTATCGACCGGGCTGGCTACGGCGATCGGCGAACTATGATCGAGGCCCTAGCCGTTTCAAGCCTACCGCGTGTTTAGCTCAAAATCGCCCCAGCCACGATCCAGGTGGAGAGGTTAGGTTTTGTTAATTTCATGTTAATGAAAAACAAGGTGCACACCCACGCCGCTTCGTGGCGTACTTTAGTCGTGTATTATGACGCATCGAATGATCGAATCGTTGCCAAATGAATGCTTAGGTATTATCGTTCCTCGAAACCCAGTCCGGTCCCACACACTTTCCCCTGCGTCGGCGAACCCCTAGTTGGGTCCAACACACTTTCGCGGCGCTTGGCGTTTTCTCAGTTGGGTCCAACACACTTTCTCCGGCGCTAGACGTACCCGCAGTCGGGTCCCGCACACCTTCCCCGGCCCTGGTGAGCTCTCAGTTGGGTCCATGCACACCCTCCCGGCGCCTGGCGCACTTTTGAGTCCCGCACATTCTCTGGTCATCGGTCAACGATCTCTGGTCAACTCTTAGCCGTTCATTATTATGTATGATAACTATGTTTGGCGTTGGGGAGGCCAGCCGCGTTAAATTGTTTTGCCTTGCTTGCACGTCTTTTCTCTCGTAAAATTCACTTATTTTTACACCATTGGTGTCCAGATATTCACCTTCATGATGAAAACTCAGTACTCTTTTATCACGAACGCTTCGTTCAGGCATTAACGCGCGCCATTCTAATGGGAGCAATGCATAACTGCTGCGTGCTTACCAACCGTTGTCATTTTTCAAATAAAACTTTCGTGCTAGGAGGAATTTAACTACATTCCTTCAGCCTAAGATGACATTTATTGCATGTCTTTTACAATATTCCGTTTCAACTCTCCGACTTCCTTCCTTTGGCTTTTTCCTTATCCGTCTAAAAAATTCAATGTGTTAATCACGTTGTGAGCTGTGTGATAGTGCCCGTGTGTTCTATTTGACGAGTCCTCATGGGATCGAACGTTCTCGTTGATAGTGATTGTGGACCCTTTTTGGTGGCATACGCCAGCTGTTGAAATTGGTTGTACTGTCGTTATCGGGCTGAAATTCCGCTCCACGATTGCGACGAGTCGCTGTTTCAGCACGCAGCACAATTATAAACGTGCTGGGAGAAGGGGTAATTGTGTCGGGACCAGCTAGTCCAGCACGATTATCGTCGTGCTGCCACCGCGTCTGTCCGCAACTGTCCGCTAATAAACTCGCTCCTCTCTGCAAAGAAAATTTTCATTTGAGTCCACGTGAACAGACATTTGTCGATGAGTTCCGCAAAGTTCGAAACCATCAAATTTTGAGTATTATTGCTGAATCATTCATAGGCATTACTACACCAAATAGAACAATAAGATGAAGAATAGCATAAATCAGACGGGCACGACGATCGAGATCAAGACAAAGAGCAAGAAATCGTAAAAGATCGAGATCAATAAACAGAAGGCAAAAGAGAAATATCGCAATAAAATGCCAAATAAATAATTGCTTTCAAAAATCAATAATTAGGTAGTGTCGTTCTCTGGGCTTAATTCCGGTCCGCGATTGCGGGCTACGACTGTTGCATCATGAGACACGTGATAATCGTGCTGGGAGAAGGGTGAATCGTGACGTGGAAAAAGCGGCCCCAGCACGGCTAACACGTGTCGTGTCGTATGATGCATTAACCGTAGTCCGCAAATGCAGACTGGAATCTGATCCAGAGAACAACAATAAATAAGTAAATAAATAAATGAATAGGTAAACAAATCAATTGACAAGTAATTAAATAAATAAGTAAATAATGTAATAAGTAAATGAATAAATAAGTAATTCAATAAAACAGTGAATAAATGAGTAAATAAACTAGTAAATAAATAAATAAGTAGTTAAACCGAAGAGAAATATCACATTAACGAAGAGATGAAAACGAGGAGAGGAAAAAAAGTATCTGGAGTTGCAAAGAATGAGAAGAGAGGAGGAGATAAAGAAAGAGAGCGATAGGAGAAATTGAAATGTATGAAGGAAAACCCTGTGATTCAAAGAAATCGTCATTTTTAGTTGACTTTCTTGGGCACTCCGGTGGAGAAGGGGGAAAAAGTTCATCGGGTCGCCACTAGCGTGTTCGATAGTGAGGTGATCAAGGGGGTCATAGAGGTTTCGGTGGACGAAGAACTCGTTAGGTATATCAATTCTGGCCAGTGGAGAATCAAGCATTTATTTGAATCGTGCGTGAATGTGATCAAGGTAGCCTCTCCCGTGTTATCAACTTTGCTAGCATAATTTTCAATTTTTTTTGTGTACAAATGAGCCATTCGCGCTAGGTGACATCACCCACAAAACTTGAGCCTCTAATTATGTGCATCTTACAAGTTATGGCCACCAGAGGACTGCTGTGGGGTCGATCAACTAGCACTTCTGGTCGATCATCTAACACTTTTTCATTGATTTTTTATACAACTGTCGAACAACATGGAAAACATTTTTGGCGCAAAAATTCTTCAAAAATGACAGTGACGAGCAGATGCAGAAAAACGCCAAAAACGATTTTGGCGCGAAATTCAAATCAAATTTAACAATGAATTCAGACTGGTTTTTCTCTACAAATGAAGGTCTGTCAGAGGCCCTTTCGACAAATCCGTTCACTATACATGCCAAGCAATACAAAAAAACATGAAAAAATGTTCAGATTTTCGATTTCGATTTTCTTTTTTTTTTGAATTTTTCTAGATTTAGATTTTCCTCATAGCTCAAAAATCTTGTGGTGCACAGTTAAAGGCATCGTACGCGCAGAAAACCGTTTTTTTTTCACGTTTTTGTGTAGCTTGGCCTCACTAGTATACGAAAATGTCGAAGGGGCCATGCAAAACCTTTATTTGTACAACAATGTGAATATGAATTTGAATCTTGCGCCAAAATCGTTTTTGAAGTTTTCTGCATTTGGAGGCCTCGTCACTGTCTTTTTCGAAGTTTTTTCTGCATGTGGAGTTTGTGCCGTAACTGCTTTTCATGTTGTCTTACGCTCGCACCAACATTCTTGGGAAAAGTGCTAGATGACTGGTGAGAATTGGTGGCGGATCTTCATCTTTGACGCCTTCCAACCTCATTGCCCAACGTTTTTAACGCGCCAAAGTTTACCAGTGTGGTCTACCTGGCTCAATCATGAAATTGAGCCTGAAAAATAAAAATTGATTTTCAGCGCGAACGATGCCTTTAACTCAAAATTGGTATTTGATCCTCACTATGGTGGAAGTCAGCATTTGATCCTCAGGACAAAAACACACGAAACAGCTTAAAACCGGCTATAATTAGGATCACTCCGCCCGTTCATGTTGTTGCTCAAGTCTCGAATAACGAGTTTTTCTGTTTTTTAACTGTTTTGAAGAGAACGAAATATAGGCTTGGGATAGATGAAGCCAGATGTGTGAATAAAATTGTGTTGCTCCATTTCAGTGGCTGTCGTCGGTTTCTCAGTTCTAAAAAAGCAGCGGTCACAGAGACCAACCCATCTGACTCTCTACCGGAATAACAAGATCAAAACTTCTCAGGGAAAACCCTGCCTCTGAAGAATCGATAGGCTAAATGTGCAAACGCTCGAGATTTCGTTGTTTACTAAGCACGTGCATTTGCGTATGTACCACACTAACGGGTTCACTTGCTTACAGAATGCGTGCGATTGCGTACTGAATGCGTGTCATTGCGTGCCGGGAGCGGAAACTTACAAAACGACCTCGCTTCCGCAATTGCTTGCGTACTGAACGCGGGCGATTGCGTACTGCACGCTTGTACGTAGCGAACACATCCGTGCCTACCGCGCGGACTGACAAACTGACCTCGCCTACAAAATTGCTTGCGTACTGAACGCGAACACTTGCGTACCGACCGTGCAATCTGACAAACCGATCTCCCTCACCAGTTTGCCTGCGTGCTGAACGCGGGCGATTGCGTACTGAACGCAAACAATTTCGTACCGACCACGTAAACTGACCCAACGACCTCACGATCCAGTTTTCTAGCGTGCTGATAGCGGGCGGTTGCGTGCTGAACGCGAGCTCTTGCGTACTGACTGCGTGTGCTCACGTACCGACCGCAGCGAAAAGTCATGTTTCGCCCTGACCGCGCGCAAAGATGACTGCGCGCGGTCAGTACGCCTCCATGGAAAATCGCTGGGGGTTGGTACGGAGCTCAGGCGTATCGACCGCGTGCACTATTTCGTTTTCGCGGTCAGTACGCAAATTCCCGCGTTCCGTACGGAATACATTTTTTGCACGCGGTCAGTACGATAGTGGCAGGCGGTTGCTACGAGAAGCGCCTTTTCGCGCGCGGTCGGTGCACCACATTGTCTGAGTGGGGGGCGGGGGGATCTTACCTCCGCCTCAAATAGGCGGGACGACCTGCTCTACCCTGAGAGCCACCACTAATGCGCTAAAGCGCAATCCTACTTGTTGGAGTACAATAAGAGGACGTGCTCCTCTTGCAGCATGCTCTCATGTGAGTTGAATGTGTATTGGCCATGCATAGAATACGTGAGCCAGTGACCGTACCGTAATCTTTTATAAAAGGTTATGCTTGTGCTCAGCGCTGGAGAGGAAGTTAGAGCAAAATATTTTGTTTCCCTGATCGCGAAAAATGAAAGAGTCCAAACCTTAATAGGTTGACATAAGGGTAATATGACCTCATCTCGTCCCAAACGTGTTACATTAGTTTTGCTAAGAAGGAAGGTAGGTGATGATTAAGAGCGCTTTTGATCCGTAGTACACCATGGTGTTTTGTCAATCGAACCAGTAGAATTCCGCGCGTAATCGATTGTTTTTCGAAGTCGGATAGTCGGATTTGGCAAGTCATCCCATATCCTCCATCCGAAATTTACGATGTGCACGGTTTTTGCGATTTTTCTAGAATCCAACTCAGATCTTAGATTCAACTCCATTATCCGGCTAGTCGCATGCCGTGAGATTTTCCCATATACTCCACAGCAATGGGAAAAGGTTGTGGTGCGGATGCGGACTCTCCCTAACATTCTGTGGTCTGCTTCTGTTATCACTCTTTTTTTTTCAAAAAATAGCAGATTGCTCGGTGAGTTTCTGTTTCCATTATTGTATTTTCACATGTTTTGCTTTCACGGATATTGTCGTGTCGGTGGAAATAGAGACTCACCAATTTATCACGTCTGCTTCGGAAAAATGAGTGGTACTAGAAACAGACTATCGTATTTTAGGACGAGTCCGCAACCGCCCCGCAGCCTTTTTCCATTGTTGTAGACTATATGTCTTATTACCTCATATCCGATGTTATCATCTCCAATTGAACTTTCCGTAGATCAAAAAATTTCACAATGTAAACTTTTTGCAATAACAGTCCTGCCTTCTTGTAGGTTATGAAAGTTGTTTTGAGCGACTAGCATGGACCGATGTAAGATGTAGAAGTTCTCGAAAATTGTTTCCGTCTTGTACTGTGCTCCTCTGGGCCTACTTCTGGTCCGCATTTGCGTCTCGACACGCTTTGCGACCGCGCGATTTCGAGCCGGAAGAGTTCCCAGCGCTGCAGCCGCCAATCTGTTGACTCTAGGTGGGTTTCAGAAACTGGAAACTAAACAAAATTGACGAAACTGCTTAAAAAAGCCATATCGAGTCGGCAATGGTGCTGGAAACTCGACCGCCAAGCGTGTCGAGACGCAATTGCGTTCCAGAATTAGGCCCAGAGAAGCACAATACAAGCAATTTTTTTACTTTTTCTTCATTCGAATTCCCTCTGTTTTGAATAAGAAAATCTTTGTAAAGGTTCCATTCAATGTGTCAAACTACACGAAGCGGTCATTCTGGCGAACGCGTCTGCCCTCATGGTGAGTAGCTGGGAATTCTGGCAGAACTTTTGAATTCTTTTCTTTTTGGAAAAAGGGTGTGACCTTGAAATCCACACCGCGTGTGTGGCTATGGAACAGTTCGGCTGGCACACGCGCCGCGCACGAGGAAAAAACGCTGCGCGCGTCGTCGTTCTGGGGAGCATCAACCGAGCGCCAATAATTTTTTTCTCAGAGAACCCAGACTAACGCACCCAAGGAACGAAGACGCGCGCAGCGTTTTTCCGTCGCGCGCGGCGCGCGCCAGCCGAACTGCTCGTTGGCCACGCGCGCGGTGTGGATTCGTTCAACATACCGTTGTGCAGAACCGCGAAGAAGCTAGGACCCCCTCCCCTTGGTGACCAAAAACTCTTGAAGTATTCATGATCCACTTATCCGGACATCCTTTCCAGGCACAATCATAACGATCCGCACTCCCAAATTTTTCGTGTTCGTGAGGGAGGGGGGAGATTAACGAACACGATCACCACCCGTTGAGTATTTGCACAGCCACGCTTGACCCTGTAATTCGCAAGACAGTTGCTCAATCAGTAATGTGAATCCAATAGTAATAACACGTGTTTCAGATTCGAGCTGGAAGGGAATCAGAAGAAGTTCCGAAGTACTAAATGCTCAAGTTTGGAACAGTTTGAAATGTTTAAAGTTCAAATAAAAATCTCCAGTGTTCTGTGCGTGTTTCCTTTATTACTATTCATGATACTCGGATCCCAGGAAATCGATCGAGGTGGTAACTACGAGCAGGGGCTATTTCTCTTCATATTTGCGGTTTCTCAAAAAATATTCAAGCATCTTTAGGTTTTTTACGTGATCCTCAGAAACTTTACATGAATGTGATGCCCAGTTTTTTTTTTCTTGTGGAAAGTCGTGTGAGGTACATTTCGAGCTATTAACGTGCTTTCCGTCGTCCGTCTAAGGTCATTGTTATACCAGAGGTTTGTGACCGCGACAGGTGCGTTCAACTATGACTAGTCGTGGTGGGACCAGGCCCACACAGTAGAAAAATGCTGTCGCAGGAAGTTTGCAGCACCTGTCGTGGTCACTGACTCGAATGGGGATGTTATGGCCGAAACGTGAAAACCGTGATGTGATGGGTCGCTATCGCTGCTCTCCGTCGTGTGATGGGGATGTTATGGCCGAAACGTGAAAACCGTGATGTAATGGGTCGCTATCGCTGCTCTCCGTCGTGTGCAGTGCGCTGCGACAGCGACGCACCCATATTCAGTATCGTGCCTGTTGTTTCTTGGCCCTGAGCGTCAACGGCGGTTGGGTCTCACCGACAGCGACGTCGCAGTGTTCTGCGACCGAGACAAGCCTGTCGAGGGGTATAGCAATGGCCTAAGGCAAGGAGTTGAACGGATAATGGTTTCGTTCGTGTTTCTCACTCTCACCTCATAGTACAATGTCACTGGGACTAAGGAAAACTATTTGATAAACTCACTGATTGCACGATGTGAGTGTGAAACATGTGCCTCCTTTTGCATGCTACGACTAATAATGCTCCCAAACTTTCGCGCTCAAGCTGGCGACTGACGCAGAGAGAGCTCAACATTATTGCGTTGTATTTCCAAATCGTTGACGAAATCCTAGCTTGATCATTGGAAATCATGCCGGAACAGATGAAGCACACCACCATTCCGCTATAATTGAATCTTTGTCAAATTCATCCAATGTTGCACGCTTAGGGTTAAACTGGTAACAGTGGATTGGAGGTCAATGTGCATCTGGACCCAAATGCTTACACAACTGCAGGAATCTCACATAGTCGCGATGGCGCTATAGTCGCGCTCTCGCTGGGTCCAACACCAGATCGAATGGGATTCGACCGCGGTTTTGTCTCGAGGCCACCACTTCAAATTAGTCTATCCTTATTCCTCTATAAGGAGACGTGGGGGGAAGAGAATATTTCATCCCCTTACACTTAGTCTCAATTGGCAGAGGTGGAGGTAAGAATGGTAGGGGGTCCAACACGAGATGAAACAGCAGTTAAAACCTGTGAGTTTCTGAGTACATGAGGGGGTTTCAACTCCGCGGGTTTTCCTCTCGGGCATAGGTATAGGGTTGGCGCCATCTATCTGGGGTTTGCGATTTGTCTAAATTACATGATAGAAGGGAGAGGCCTAGTGCATACTTCCCACGACGGGCGACGCGACATAGTGTCTGTCATACATAACGACGGAAAGTCGATATGGATGATATGCACTGCCTCTGTCGCGCGTCGCGGGAAGTATTCACCAGGCCAGAGTTAGAACGACATCGCGGTTGGGGGAATTTGAGCTAGCTCGAATTCCGCACCCCTAACGCCGTTCACTGCATGCATATTGACCATTACTCTGTATGCGGGTGTGCCACTCCAGGGGCCGGATGCATCAACGCACTTGGTAGGGCAAGGTCAGGGGCAGGGTCTGGCTCCTCTGGGGCAGCTGCCCCGAAAGTCGGTGCCCTGCCCCGTATGCACAAGCACTCGATGGCGTAGGGGCACCTAACCCCAGCGTAGTGTAGAAAAATCACGTACACAATTTACGCCCGAAACCTGCGATCGATAGATCGGGTCAGCTGAGAATTTTTGCCTCGTCCGCTTTGCGCCTCCTAATTTCTTGGTTTTTTGTTTGTAGAAGATCTGCACATCTTGCATTTCTTACTCTTGTAATGTAGTTTGTTAATAGAACATATATGTTTTGATGTCACTCACAGATGTCACTCACGCTCGTTTATGGGCTTAAAGTTCCATATCGTGTGCAAATCTGCAAAATTTGTGTGCTTCGTTTGATGAACCACGTTTTTGAAAAAGTTTTAGTGTTTATTGAAACTCACGAAATTTTTTCTTTCTGGCATTCAGGCTATTATTAGCATCTCGCTCACCCTTTCCTTAATTAAGTTCTACTATGAGGTATAATAAATAGATCGTCATCTTGCTTTGTCGATTTACGCATTTATAAAGAAGAATAAAATTTGCGACATGACATAGTGTTTAAAAATTTTAAAATGAGCTTTTTTTCTCACTATGGAGTTAATTCATGTTCAAAGCGCAAAGAAACTAAATACCACTTTTTTCGAGGCAATTTTGTATTTTTTCTCATTTCAATAGATATGCCGAAATTGCCGCTTCTACTCATTTGTTTCCTATGGTTAGAAGGAAAGGGTATGCAAGATGTTCGTTCTTCGTGGGAACGTAGGAAACAGAGCGCAGAACAGAGGAAGGTGCAAAAGGATGTAAGCCTTCCTCTGAGAAAATTTGCTTCGTCAGTGCCGGTAAAGTACCGCGATCCTCGACTTTGCCGCGATAGTTGTGCGATAGTACCGCAGCGGCTCCGTGGTCAGGTGATTATGTTGCTGTGTCTTGACCCTCCACGTCGCCGCGATAGTACCGCAGCAGCTCCACGTTAGAACCGCGCCGGTTCCGACAGGGTGCAGCAGCGAAAACGCGTGGAGAACGATGTACTGCCCCGTGTGGTGAAACGAAATTTTCGCTTGTTCAACTACCCAAGTTTGAGGTACATTCCGTTTTTCCTTGGGCGCAAAAACAACAGTAGCCTCTATCCTTATCAGACAGAAGACGTAACATCCGCAAATGCGCATTTTTGTTCTGAGGCTCCCTAGTTGTATTACATTTCTTAATTAACTTCGTATGAGATAGTCTCACGGAGCCGCGGCGGCACTATCGCGGAGCCGCAGCGGCAAATTCTTTCAGAGTCGACGGACGATCATTACTATTGAGCTGAGTCCTTTTTTACATCAAGTCGAGGGATCATTTGTCTTTTTTTGTCACTGCCTAATGATGTAATTGAGGTGAACGCATGGAAAAGAACGAGAAAAATTATCATAAAGCGTGCCCTCCTCAAATTGATTTCTTAAATCAACTGAATCGTAATCAGACGCATTAAAAACCATTGTCAGTGATACATGAAGCCTAATTATTGTATTTCTTTGTTATCTCCTTAGTTGTAGTGATCTATGAAGCTTTGTTATTTTATTGTCGTTGTTTATTGCTTAGCCTTAATCTTATCATATTCGAATGAAGTTGTTATTTACCCCCTAAGTGCTGCTTTTGGCCGCTTTGCATTTCTGCCGAAGCATTGAAAAGAAATCGCAATTTGCCGACAAGACAGTATTCAATGAGGAGGGGGGGCTGCTCTCGCTGGCTAGTGGGCGGGGAAGCCCTCACGCGCCAGGGTGCGGGGCAGAACCCGCGAGCCGCCGCCACAGCCTACAGGCCATAAAACGGCCAAATTCTCACCGTCGACTGCGTACCACGCGCCGCGCAACCGCACGCGCGTCGGCCGAAACTCGTCGCGCGGCGGCCAAAACTCGTCTGCTTCCGACGCGCGTGCGGTCGCGCGGCGCGCGTGGTACGCAGTCGACGGTGAGAATTTGGCCGTTTTATGGCCTGTACATAAGCCGCGAATTCAGTGGGAGACCGGCATTTTTGGCGTGCGCTGGTGTCTGCTCTGTGGTATCTGGTGGCTGGTGAACTGGTGCTCTGGTGGCTGGTGATCTGGTGGCTGGTGCTCTGGTGGCTCGTGTCTGGTGTCTGGCGGCTGGTGTCTCACTGTCTGGTGTCTGACGGCTGGTGTCTCACTGTCTGGTGCCTCACTGTCTGGTGTCTGACGGCTGGTGTCTCACTGTCTGGTGTCTGACTGTCTGGTGTCCGACGACTGGTGTGTGTGTGCTGGTGTCTGGCTGTCTGGTGCTGGTGTCTGGCTGTCTGGTGCCTGGTGTCTGAAGGCGGACGGCTGGTGTCTGGTGCCTCGTGGTCTGGTGTTTGGACGCTCGAATAGTGGCCAGGGATCACAGGAGGCGTCGAACGGACACATCCGGTAAGGCTTCAATTCTGTACACGCTAGTGCAAGGGATAAATCCCTAAGTCCGGGAAGGCTCCAGCTGAAGGGACGGAAAGTCCACAAAGATACACGGAGGTGTAGACATCGCAGAGTGGTCAACAGTGGCAGTGGGAAAGTCCTATTTTTGTGTTTCTACTTTGTGTTTGTTCTTTTTTTTTCTCTCTTTTTTTTTGATAAATAGTATAGCCCATAGCGTCTGTCTAGCCAATAGTATTCGTGCCCGTACTGGGAACTTGTATTGAAGGGGTTACTTGGCGTAAGTCAGATTCATAGCTATCATGGATGAAGTCTTGAACCAAGGCGGAGAGCCTTCCCGAGTACCCCAAACGTCTGACATGGGGGCCAAGCCTACACTGAATCTATCGGTTACAGACACTCGTAGCACGGTCATGGTGGATGACAGTATGGAAATGGACGCGGAAGGCGGAGCAGGTTCAACTGAAGTGAGTTATTGGAAAAGGCTTCTCATTGGCATTGCCAAACAAGTTGATACCAAACTTCAAGAGCAGATGAGGGGTATCTCTAAGAAGAAGCGTAGCCTGGTTTGCTCTGTCATACAGACGGCGGTCGATTTAGCTATGGCTGCAATCGAATCCACCCTCGACCAGAGCGCTCAGAGACAGTGTTTACCCAATGGCTGCTTAAGGAGAAAGAAGAACACATCGCTTTGCTACGGGCACAACTGAGTACCTTACAGGCATTGCGTCCATCTAGTGCTTCGCTCGAGTTCGCGCCACGTGATGAAACAATCAATGAGCATGATGATGGAAGGCGTAGTCCTGCAGCAGATACTTCCACTAGACCTGGAGGACTTCCAGGGCTGGTTGAGTTGAACTATTATGACTCATTTCAGAACGCGCAGTCGCTCGAAGGAACTGTCCACCGGACAGATGGGTGGGATCTGAGCCGTCAAGGGACGTTGAATACGCAGTAGTTGAGATCGCTGAATACGTCCTGCCCGAGGCAGCAAGGTGGGTCGCACAATTCATTTCTATTTAGTGGTTCACTAGAGAGGTGTAGACCGGCGTCAGCGCTTTCGTCAACCCCGCCCATCCCCGCGTCTGATCCGGTCCTTAACGCTCTCAGGGAAGTACTGAAGGCCCAATCGGTCAGCGACGTTAAAAAGTACGACGGAAAAGGATCCCTGAGTGAGTTCCTGCGAGCTCTCGACGTCAAAAACCCCAGAACCGTGTGGAGTGATAGTGACAGAAGGGACATTCTTCTGAACCATCAATCTGGTTCAGCGCATGCCATGGTAGAGAACCTACCACATAAAGGGCAGGACATGTCTTTCGATGAAGTTGTAGGGCAACTACGTCGCGTAAGGAACACTCCGGGCGAAAGGCTAAAAACCGAGGCCGACTGGAAAAATCTCAAGAATTCTGACGAGGAGTCTGTCTTCGACTTCTGTTGTAGACTCCAAAAGGTAGCCCATCGCATGTCACCGGGGCAGTGCATGGACTTCCATCTAGGAAGCAAGCTATACGAGTGCCTGTCGAACTGGCCAGATTCGTATTATATGCTCGCTGCGTTGGATGCGCCAGAGGGCTATGTCTTCGAGGAAGTGCGTAAGGTAGCGCTTAGGTTAGAGCGCACACACTCCATCATGCAGCGTTACCATAAACCAAAGTGGAGTGGCAGCAGGACAGAGCATGATGAGAGACATGTTTTTCCAAATAGCAGCTTTGCATCTGCACCAACGAAAAATCCGAAGGGTTGTTTTCAATGTGGAGAAGAAGGGCACCTGCAAAACGCATGCCCAAAGAAACACGCTAGAAGTCAGGAGAATAGAAAAGCACCAGCCAAACAGAGCGGGTCTCGACCATCGCGCACATCATTCTTGACGCGCCTGAAGTCACGGGGCTGTAGCATGAATAAAAAACGCAGTGCACTAAAGAAGACATACGGAGAACCGTGCTACCGTGATGTGGAGATCTTCGGCAGGTCTAGTCAAGCGTTGATAGACACCGGATCCGTCATCTCGATCATACCACTATCGGTTTTGCAACGTGCGCAGGAGCGAGGAGCCGATTTGGACAGATTGGTGACCATGTTGGGAGAACCAGAGGGTGAGGACGTATACGATGCGTCTGGGAACCCCATGCAGTTCCTCATGCCGATAGCAGTGGACATAAAGGTAAGAGAGGCCCGGCAAGCTAGAGCTCAGCTACACGTCATGCATTCGTGCGATGACCGAATTCTTCTGGGCACAAACGTCTTGGCGGCGCTGGGAATAGAGGTGAAGCTCAACCCCTTACCGATAGCAAGCAACGACACAGTAGAGGAGAGGGTCGCTAGCCCTCAGACTCCACGTAAGATAGCACGCGCGATGAAAAGAGTTGTGATTCCGCCGCAGTCCACAACCATTGTGGAGCTGGCGGGTCGCGGCAGTGAAGAGGTAGACTTCTGGTCTAACACTGATAGAGTTGCTTCGGGCGTGTGTCGAGTGTCTAAAGGCTCAGGCCAATTACCTGTCGTGAATAGGGATGTCGAGCCATGGGTAATCCAGGAAGGAGCAGTACCCGGTGAATGGTCAAACGACCGCTGGTACGACCCAAAAACGGCTGACATACCTGGAGATATGCTGGGGCCGGATTCATCAATGCGGCAGTGCTGGGTAGGGGTAAAGGCGTCGGCACGTTTGATGGTTACCCTGCAAAAGCGAAAGATCGCTAACCGACAGCGCCCTTGGCCTACCCAGCTAATAGGCTGGGGCAACTGAGACACTGCTCCGGTAGGATACCATAGGCTCTCACGGGGTAATGATCAAAAGTGCCGACGCCTTTACCCCTACCAAGCGGCACACATTGATGAATCCGGCCCCTGGAGATGCATAGGGTTGACAGTGTGCTACCAGAGAAGAAGGTCGCTGAGGTTATTCGAATTCTAGAGTTGAACAAACAGACTGGTGGTATCCCAGAGGAGTTCAAGGATCTGATAGGCCAGTACAGCGACGTATTTGCTGTCTCGGACGTGGAACCTTCCCAAACGCATCTCATAAGTTACAACATCGATGTGCAAGGCAACTCTCCTGTGCGACAAAAGACACGACCAGTACCATATGCCTTAAGGGGGACAAGTAGAGGAAATGTTAAAAGACTTGGAAGAACGTCAGATTATAGAGGAAAGTTTCTACCCGTAGGCATCACCGATCGTCCTAGTGGCGAAAAAGGATGGCACAATCAGGCTTCGCGTGGATTATAGGGAGGTCAACATGTTGGTCAAGAAGGACTCTTACCCACTCCCCGCCATTGATATCACGCTTCAGAATCTGAAAGGCAAACGGTTCTTCACGGCACTCGATTTGGCCAGCGGCTACTGGCAAATACCTTTGACCGACGCAGCAAAAGAAGTCAGTGCATTCACGACGACTTCCGGTCTGTTCCAATTCCGAGTGTTGCCGTTTGACCTAACATTAGCACCCTCAGTATTTCAAAGACTGATGGAGAAGGTATTAGATGGTATGCTCGGCAAGGAAGTTTCCGTGTATATTGATGATATCCTTATAGCAACGGACACAATTGAGCGACACTATGAAGTCCTGCAAAAGGTGTTCCAGGCATTCCAACGAGCTCATCTTACAGTCAAACCACAAGAATGTCGTTTGCTTGAAACGAAACTCTCGTTTCTAGGCCATATAGTGGGCGTTGATGGCATTGGGACGGACCCTGATAAGGTCGACAAAATCGTAAATTTCCCACGCCCAACTAATACATATAGCGGAGCTTCGGACCTTTCTCGGCCTCGCAGGCTACTACAGAAAGTTCGTCCTGAAATTCGCTCAAACAGCGGAACCTCTGCACGCGTTGACAAGCCCCAACGCCAAATTTCAATGGGCAAGTAAACAGCAGAAAGCATTTGACACATTGAAGGCACTGATGGCACAAGCCCCAATACTCGCACAACCTGATATTGAGAGGGCGCGCAGTGGCCAACGGCCGTTTATATCTACACAGATGCTAGTCGAATTGGAGTGGGTGCAGTATTGGCCCAGGAGCAGGAGGACGGTTTTTTACACCTTGTGTACTTTGCCTCCAAGCCGCTTTCTAGTGCGGAACGAAATTATCATGTAACCGACCAAGAGGGACTCGCCATAATTTTCGCGTTAAAGTAGTTTCATTACTTCATCTACGGCGTGCATACGATAGTACGGACTGATCATGCATCTATCACATCCCTCTTCAAACGCACCAATGTTTCGCCGCGTATTTTACGATGGGCGATGGAAACACAACGTTACCAGCTTACGATTGAACATGTAAACGGTGCCGTCAATCGCGTAGCAGACGCGTTGTCAAGAGGAATTGTCGACGCCAGCCAAGAGATACCCCCCACTCATAGGGAGGACGAAAAAGTTGTATGTCCTTTACAAAGGATAATTTGGCTAGAGTAACTGAAGAAAGACAAAGATTCATCCAAGACACCAGAGGTCGCTTAGTACGAGTGATTTCGGCCTTGAAAACGGCCAGTTGAAGCTTATCGTGGAGGACGGCCCTTCAGTTCTTATTGTGCCAGAGGCTAGAAGGCACCAGATTTTCTCTGAAAATCATAGTGGAGTCCTGGGCGGGCACTTTCATGCCAACAAAATGTATGAGCAGCTTCGTAAAACCCTATTCTGGCCTGGAATGAAAGCCGATCTACGAACATGGTGTGGGCAATGCCAACGATGTTTTTTAACAAATCCGAAAACGACAAATATCCCACCATTGAGACCCAGGTGTGCTTCGCGCCCTTCCGAGGTAATCGGAGTGGACGTGTTGGAAATGGGGATAACAAGGCGAGCAAATCGCTACATCGTTACCGTGGTAGATCAATTCAGAAAATATCTTAGCGCATTCCCAGTTCCAGACAAAAAAGCTGAAACGATTGCTGAGGTCATTTTCAGTCACTGGATTTGTGCTGAAGGTAGATGGCCCGAATGTATCCTTTCCGATAGATGTGGGGAGTTTGAGAATGCAATCATTACGGCGCTATAAGACATTTTAAAGATCAAGCAAGAGTTCACGAAGGGCTATTGCTCATGGGAAAATGGTTTGACAGAGCGTGCCAACGGGACTATCGTTCGTATGTTGAAGAAGAAGACCGTGGTCGCAGCTGAGTTGGACCGGATTCTACCAGCGGTGGTCTACGCGTATAATGCATCGCCCCACTCCGCCACGGCGGAAAGCCCTCACTTACTGGTATATGGATGCGACCCCCTTTACCCTTCAGAAGTGATTCCAAGGGAGCACTTATCACCAAACCTTACGGACTACGATAGTTACAAAGCTGAATTTCTTAGTGGATTGAAACTTGCCCGCGAATGTATAAGTGAACATGCGGAGACATATCGATCATCGATGAAAGCAACGTATGACAAGCGGTGGAAAACATCAGAATCACAGCTCTTCAAAATCGGTGATCGAGTGTACATGAAAGCACCGGCTGAAAAGAGGAAAAACACTCATCCAAAGCTAACGCTGGATTGGCGAGGCCCATATAGAGTTCTCGAAGCCAGCGCTAACTCGGCATTATTCACCCTCATAGGGGAAAACTAAGAACCTGTTCGAGTGCAGTTCAACCACTTGATCAGAATTCCAGCAGGGATAGATGATTCTCCGGTTACCACTAATACGTCTCGTGGAAGGCGAGGTCGACCTAAGCGCAAAAATGCAGCGACGCATATGCCAGCACCTCTCAAGGAAGCTGGATTTGGACGAAAAGCAGTATTAAAGTGTAATAGAATTTTTCAGCAGAAGACGCTTCAGTCGCGAGAACGCAGCCTATGTGGACTTCCGATGCCCTGGCGTGTACATTCATCAAGATCAGGAACTCAAATGTGCGGAACCGAAACCGTGGTCGACGATGATACCTAACGTGCCGATTCCGGAGTGGATCCCGCACTGTCTGTACGAACTTGGGCGCGCCGTGACCATTTTGATGCAAACTCACGTAACACAAGACTGGAAGCGCGACCTTCTGTTGCATACGTCATACGACACGATTTTGCCTGCAGGATTGGCTGTTGCATATGCGTATTATCGCTCGACTTGCATGCACGTGAGCGGATTCATCAGATCCGCGCTGTTGAACGACGACGAGGATCACCCTCCCAGACACGGCGACGAGCCGTTCCATTTGGCCTACATAGTGGAGAGCGCCTAGAGGCACACAGCACTACTCAAGCAGTGGACCCCGGAAAGATGGGCCACCTTGCCGCAAAAGCACACGCTAGTCCTCCTGCCCGCTGGATTTGAAGATCATGTGAAAGGGTTCACTCGTAAGTGGCAAGTGGCTAAGGCGTATCGTTCTCCGAGAGATTTTAAAAATGACTGGTTCCGCGATGAACTGTCCGCAATACTGCTCTTCTCCCCCACTTTTGAGGCGTCAGTCGATGACTGGTATACGCCATGGATGACCATGCTACAATGTGTGTTCGAAGGAGCTATCTCCTTCCAATTCCACAGGACGCAATGGAATGGGGGTCCGGAGTGGACCTGCTTAAGGATTACGCCAATGATACATTGGCACAGCGACCAGCCCTGAAGAATCGCATCATCGATCTGCTGCCTTACCGCACCACTGAGACTCCACCGGGTACCCCCCATCAGCTGTTGGGTATACGCCAGCCCTCGAGTAAACCGATCTATACGCCATCTGCTGCTAAAGGTTTCTTGAACGAAACGGTTTGTCAATATGGTCTTCACCTAAACCTTCTGCCGTACAACCGTGATGAGGAGGTTGAAGAGGCTTTCCGGAAGAAAGCGATTGCAGTCAATGCACAGCGAGCAGGATTGGTTGGAGGCGGAGAGCCTTCCAGGCAGGAGAATCGGCGCTCAAGTATTGGTAGACGATTTGATAGAGGCTCTGGTCGTGACGGTCCGAGTGATTGCACTCGACGTGATGGTCTCAGTGACCGCAATCGCCGCGATTACCCATGTGATCGCAGACGTGATGGAAGTAAACACCATGATGATCGAAATGGAGCTACCCGAGGGCGCGGAAATCGTTGTGGTTTCACTGGACGCTACGGATACTCGAGGGAAGGTCGACGTGAAGAACAGGAAAACCGAAGGCCCGAACCCTTTCGTCGCAGAACTTTTCCTCCACGACGTCATGGAAGCCGACCGTAGATGGGTTGAGTGGAGCAACCCTAAAAGGAAGGAGGGACGTGTCGGTGATACATGAAGCCTAATTATTCTATTTCTATGTTATCCCCTTGGTTGTAGTGATCTATGAAGTTTTGTTATTTTATTGTCGTTGTTCATTGCTTGGCCTTAATTTTATCATATTCGAATGAAGTTGTTATTTACCCCCTAAGTGCTGCTTTTGGCCGCTTTGCATTTGTTCTCTGCCGAAGCATTGAAAAGGAATCGCAATTCGCCGACCAGACAGTATTCAATGAGGAGGCGGGGCTGGTCCCGCTGGCTAGTGGGCGGGGACGCCCTCACGCGCCAGGGGGCGGGGCAGGCCCCGCGAGCCGCCGCCACAGCCTACATAAGCCGCGAATTCGGTGGGAGACCAGCATATTTGGCGTGCGCTGATGTCTGCTCTCTGGTATCTGGTGGCTGGTGATCTGGTGCTCTGGTGGCTGGTGATCTGGTGGCTGGTGCTCTGGTGGTTGGTGCTCTGGTGGCTCGTGTCTGGTGTCTGGCTGCTGGTGTCTCACTGTCTGGTGTCTGACGGCTGGTGTCTCACTGTCTGGTGTCTGACGGCTGGTGTCTCACTGTCTGGTGTCTGACTGTCTGGTGTCCGACGACTGGTGTGTGTGTGCTGGTGTCTGGCTGTCTGGTGCCTGGTGTCTGAAGGCGGACGGCTGGTGTCTGGTGTCTGGAGCCTGGTGGTCTGGTGTGCGGACGCTCGAGTAGTGGCCAGGGATCACAGGAGGCGTCGAACGGACACATCCGGTAAGGCTTCAATTCTGTACACGCCAGTGCAAGGGATAAATCCCTAAGTCCGGGAAGGCTCCAGCTGAAGGGACGGAAAGTCCACAAGGATACACGGAGGTGTAGACATCGCAGAGTGGTCAACAGTGACAGTGGGAGTGTCCTATTTTTGTGTTTCTACTTTGTTTTTGTTCTCTTTTTTTTCTAATAAATAGTATAGCCCAAAGTGTCTGTGTAGCCAATAGTATTCGTGCCCGTACTGGGAACTTGTATTGAAGGGGTTACTTGGCGTAAGTCAGATTCATAGCTATCATGTATGAAGTCTTGAACCAAGGCGGAGAGCCTTCCCTAGTACCCCAAACGTCTGACACAATGACCTATCGCATTTACCCACAAAAATCGTAGCCTACTCAATTTCCTCACATCTTTATGCAGTACTAATGCACAAAAACGGCAGTTTTCATGAGGTTTTTTTTTGAAATTTCCAGAAAAAGTCCGAAGGATTGTTGGACAAAAACCTTAACACAACCAGACATGTTCTAATCGTGCAGATTGAAAACCGGATTTATTACTTTTTTCTTCCGAAATCCGAAGGATCCAACGGAATTTAGAAGGAAAAAATAAGCAAGCAACACGAATGAAACGAAGAAAAAGAAAATTGACGCAGTATCATGAATATTTGCCATTAGAAACGGTGAAAAAAACAAAATGCTAAAAAAGGAGGGTATGTGAAGAAAGGCACACAAAAATTTAACCCTTTGCCTTTTAGAGTACTAATTTCGAGCAAACAAATGTTTACGTTAAGTTAAATAAAAAATAATGTCGGTTGACTACTGCATCCTGTTTCTTTTTTTTTTCTTGTTATTTGCATTGCATCATTCTTGCCCCTGCCGGGGCAGCCTCTGCCACAGCCTCCGAGCCGGGGCAATTAGGGGCACTGCCCCTGTTCCTGCCCCGGTGGCTTAGCATACCGATTTCGCTGCCCTGTGTGCCCCGCGCCTATCCAAACCCCGAGATGCGCGTTGATGCATCCGACCCCAGGGGAATTGGACTGAGAGTTGGGGAGCTGTAGAGAGAATCATGAGTAACCAAACCGAGGAAACCTAATATTCAGGTGCGCATAAATTTGTTGAAGGAATCATAAAAAATGGAATGATATCGATTGATAATTTGAAAAGGATGAAATACGTATACCGTAGACGAGCGAGCGTGGACGCGGCAATGTATAAGGCTAAATTAAAACTTTCCGCGACGTATTGATTTCTGACTGATACGATTTTGACCATCGTTTGACATCGCCCGTATAGGGAAATCGCCGTGTTCGAGTAAAAACTAGACATTGGCTAATCGCCAGCACTTATTACGTCTGATGTATACCCAATTCCCTTCTGCCGCTGTTTCCTTATGACGAGATCAGAGGCGATAAATAAATTTCATATAGTCTAAACATCCGAGAACCGAAGTTGGAGTGTGGAACTTCAGCGTTGTTGAAAAGCGGGAAGTTGCAGGTAGCGGTGAATGACTTTCTCCTCAAGGACTTCTGCGAAAAGCAGGAAGCACTGCAACGGGAACCCGACCTTACCTTCTGAAAGTATATGTATGACTACTAAAATGACTAAAATGTATGACTACTATGTATGACTGCATGACTAATATATGTATGTCTACTAAAATGCCATACCTTATTCCAGACAAGCTGTTTATCATGAAATCGCAGCGGAATAATGCAGTCGCAGAAAAATATCAGGTACACAGACGTTGCAGCAGGCGTAGTAGAATAGTGGAAACTCTCGTATCGCAGATCCAAATCAGTACCAGGAAGTACACCTGATCATAGTCGGTGGAACTCGGTGGTACCGACTCGGAAAACGCGTGAGAGGTTACAAGAGGGAGGGGTTCAGGTTCAGGATCTCCATGTCTGTTGAATGGGAAACGCTAGAAATGGGGTCGGGGTTCAGGCCATGATCTCCTTTACGTCGAGGAAGACGCTGCTTGTCTCTGAAATAAAAATCAGGGCGGAAACAGAATAACTCTCAAATTACTTGTCGGAGATAACGAGACAAAAAAGTGTTTTTTTGGTAAAAGAAATTCACAAAAAAAGAACTAAGGCCGGATTCATCATTGCGCACAACCTGGGTTTGTCGATTTGGGTTGGGTTCAGCGCGAGCGTAACCCAATTTTCTGGAATTCATCAATTTGACAACCCATCAAAAAATGGGTTTGGGTTTGGGTTCGCGCAACCGGAGGCGGGAGCGAGGGTTGAGGCAACCCAACCTAAAATGAGCAGGCAGATAGCGCGCTCTCGGGACAATACGAGATAGTGTGTTATGAAATACACTTCAAAAACACTATTACGGCGTGTGATGATTCTTTTTTTACGTTGATTTGACTCTTCATAAGCTTAGTTCATTTTTCTCTAATGCGCATCATGTTATTTTCTTCATATCATCGTGTTCAATCTATTGTTGTTGTATTCGAATTTCGAAGTGTTTCGAACCTTTCAAAATTTCAGAGCTTCCGGTGAAGCATCATTTTTCCGTAGAGTTTTCATCGCTGCACTCGAGTCGCCATGGAAGCTGAAGATAGAGAGATGGATGAGTTGCTCATACGTCTAGCGGTCCCGCGTCTTTTTCAGGACAGAGTGAATCCCTTTGACATCCCAGATGA
This sequence comes from Aplectana chamaeleonis, assembly GCA_029168955.1. Classification (NCBI taxonomy): domain Eukaryota; kingdom Metazoa; phylum Nematoda; class Chromadorea; order Rhabditida; family Cosmocercidae; genus Aplectana; species Aplectana chamaeleonis. Next base: position 53,721 of record JAPDOI010000785.1, read on the forward strand.
CTACCAATTCAGACAACGATTTCGATTGTCTAGGAATGGCTTTTTGCATGTTCTGAATCTTGTGAAAGATGATCTAGCCCCTTCCACAGTGAGATCTTCGTCGCAGACGCCGGCTTAAAAGCTTGCAATCTTTCTTGAAACGATCGGCAGTGCAAGCGATCAAGTCAGTGAATGTTTTAGACGCTATCCTAGACGAGGTGGGGGCACTCAGAATTCAAGAGAGAAACGAAATGAACCACCGACCAAAAAGTTAGCCTTCATTTCCCCGCCACTCGCAGTTTTCTGTATCACTATCATAGAAGTGGTGCGGTTTTTAGAGTTATATCCTCATTTTCATGGTTGAATTCTTCGAAAAACAACCGCTTCTCATTCACGATTGTGATAATAAGACTGCGAGTAGAGTGGAAATGAATGGTATCAGTTGAAGTATTTATCTACTGTTTTCATAACATCAACGACTGATAGCAGTATCAAGCATCTTTCGTCTTGCTTTTTTTAAAATCTTTCGTGCCCCCCCCGTCTATGATAGAGGATTATTCATGGCAACTACACTACACAGCAAAGCGCGCAAAAATGAAATTCCAGAGGATTACTGTCATTACTATGGGCTCATCGCAGGCGGGAGTCAGCCGGATAATCGCTGAAGTAAGCGATATTTTCTATAGGAGACGTCATGAATTCATAAGATGGCCAAATGAGGCGGAAAAAGATCGAATGGCTCGTCGGTTAGTGGTACTACACTTCCCGCGATTATTTGTTCTGAAATAGACAAAGATTGTTTAGTTTCTTCTCTATTTGCGGAATACCTAACGTGGTCGGGGCACTAGACGGTAGTCACATAAAGATTATCGCTCCATCTGTGTCGGAGCCAAGTTATGTGAACAGGTGAGCCATGTTCTACGACATTCCTGAAGTACTCTCACTTTCAATCGCCACTAGTTGTGGATCATGGAAAAATACCACTGCTGCTAATCATGCCCCCCCTTAAAACCGACGCTCACTGCTGGTGATGAGCAGAATCGAGAGTTCTTCAAAAATGCCCCAGAGCATTTAATGGACCGTTGTCAAAAATGAAACTGATTTTTCAAAGGAAATCGTATCACTCAATTAATCTTGGAGCGATAGCAGACGTCGACCAGAAGTTCATATGGGTCAGCACAAAGTTTCCTGGACGAGCCCATGATTCAAGTGTTAGTCCTAGACTACAGCAGGTTTCATATGTCATCTTCCTAGTAGATTGTTCATTGTTTTAGGTATTTCGCTCAAGTGCATTATATCGTGAGTTGGTAGCAGGCGAGAAGCAAGGAACGATCTTAGCAGACAGTGCTTATCGCGCCGAACGATTTTTGCTGAAGCCTATTCTTGGAGAGAATAGATCAGATGCTGGTAGGCATCAATTAGTTTTAGTGGCTCTTCTCACCCAATCAATTCGATTCAGACTTGCGATACACTAGAGCCCAGTGCAGAGGGCGAGTTGTGATAGAAAATGCCTTCGGCTCACTGAAAAGGCAATTCCAGGCCCTGCACACAGAACTAAGGTAGGCACCACACTCAGTGAAATCCTACCGAGTTACTCGCCTATAAATCTGAACGTTTTCAGATATGAGCCGGCTAGAGCAGCCAAAATCATAACTTCGGCATGCTGCTTCCGGAATCTCTGTATAGAAACCAGAGAAAATCCGTTCGAAGAGGAAGAGGCTGCAGGGCCGCAGTATGAGGAAGCCGGTGACATGGAGGAAGATCCCAACGACAGGGGTGCAAACGACAACTTCAGAAGACATATCATTCAGCGATATTTTGGTGGGCCATGATAAAGGCCAATAAAGCATTTGGACAGCAGGTTTGCCTTCCAATGTGTGCTGCAGAGGGTAAACCGGAAATCGATAAAACGTTACAACAGTAACTCTTTATTATGCCATGGGCATACAACAAAACATAACAAGCACGCTTATACAGATCATTGGAACGGTGCGATACGGTAGCCCCTTTTTAAAGATTTTGGAAGCGTCAGCTTGGATATAAGCACATCAATCTAACCAACCAAGATTTTTGCTCATTTCAAACTTCCTAACTCACTCCTACTGGCTTCTTGAATAGTGTGTGAGCGAATTCATACCGCTCCTCAACCCTTTTATAGCCCGCATAATATGACCTTGTGTTACCGTTAGTTATCAAACTTTGTTCAAAAATGGTTAGGGTATTCCGACGTTCCAATTATCGGTATGGGCATTATAAACAAATCAACTCATTAAAGTTGATAATAATTGGTATAATTGTTAGTTTGATCTACGAGAGGTGGCGCAGCTGCTTGCGCCTGCGCCGCCCTGATCCCATCTATCTGTAGCTTCGTCCTTTCGATCTCCAGCTTCTTGAGCTCCATTGCCATCTTGCACTCTTCCTGGCGCATGCGGGCCAGCCTTGCTTCCTCTTCGTACAAAACGGTCCGCTTATCCGTGAAAGTGGTCAGAGCCTCTCTAGCCACCCTAAAGCGGTAAATAATGATTGACACGAGAGAAAATGATTGAATTAAAAGCAAATTATCAACTTACGCCGCTGTCGAACGGCTCAATGCCGGCGTCGCTTCTCCTGCGCACTTCTTCCGAACGTCAGGTTGCAAGAGGGCGCGACGTAACTCGCTTTTTGTTGGCTTTCTGGAGGTGGGAAATGTTAGCGTGATGCCAAGAGAAAATGTTGGAAGGATGTCCAACTGAAACCGGGAAATCGTAAGGCTAACCTTTCCAAAACGTTCTCGTCTTCATGAGGCGCTTCTTCTGAGGTATCACGGTTCGAGACTGCGCGAGCGGGAGTCACCTGGACCGGAGCTGGGTGGTTCACCTCGTCCTCTTCGATCACAACAACAGCGTCTTCCTCTTCTGAAACATGGAATTCTTTAATACACGTCATACCTTTTCTTTACATTTTGCTCGTCTGATAAACTCTGCTACCTCACGAAGGTACTATCCTAGACAAGGGGTGGATCCAAGACAGAAATGAAATGAACTACCGTCCACTCTAGAATACAATGAAATTAACGATTGTTTGGGCTTGACCGATCGCTCGGTTGGTCACATCAAACAGTTCAGTGTGTTTGAAAGAGATTAAATCATTTGACGGTTCCAAAGTGATGCAAATTTCTCATGAAATTTCTCTATTGGGTCGTCTATTCCGAAAGAGTACCCTCAGGCTGTTAGGCGAGGCCTAGCTTTCTCGGATGAGTTCGGGCCAAATAAATTGAGGAGCGGTTATTCATAGCAAAATATAACAATGATAAGATTCGGAAGTGTTAAGGCTGATAATACATGACTGAAAAACTAACCGATGCCGGGAATTCCTAATGGCTGTCGGTCATAAGTTGAAGCAGTGGGTCCAGGTACGCTGGCAATGGAGGAAGACTGGGTCCGTCGCCACTTCCTGTTCCCCCAACCTTCTCCTTCTGAAGATTACAACATTGAAAAAGCCAAATAACAGTATCCGAAAAAAACAGTGAGTTCAAACATGCTAAAAGGACGCTTAACCATACCTCAACTCGAAGATACTTTTGAACCTTCTTGACTTCATTCCTGATTTTCTCCTCCAATTGCTCCTTTGTTCTCTTCGCAACACCAAGACTTGAAATCTCTGATGACCATTCCGCTAGCAGTCGATTCTTCTCTCGTGGCCCAGACTTGCTTCCTAAAAAATTCTGCATTTATAAAATGTGTGTGTGTGTGTGTGTGTGTGCGTGTGTGCGTGTGTGTGTGTGTGTGTGTGTGTGCGTGTGCGCGTGTGCGCGTGTGTGTGTGTGCGTGTGTGCGTGTGTGTGTGCGTGTGTGTGTGTGTGTGTGTGTGTGTGTGTGTGTGTGTGTGTGTGTGTGTGTGTGTGTGTGTGTGTGTGTGTGTGTGTGTGTGTGTGTGTGTGTGTGTGTGTGTGTGTGTGTGTGTGTGTGTGTGTGTGTGTGTGTGTGTGTGTGTGTGTGTGTGTGTGTGTGTGTGTGTGTGTGTGTGTGTGTGTGTGTGTGTGTGTGTGTGTGTGTGTGTGTGTGTGTGTGTGTGTGTGTGTGTGTGTGTGGTTTAGGAACCCACGTTAATAGATCTAGGAGCTGGCATCAATCACAAGCAGACTTCTTTTATGCCTGCAGCGTATCCAGCGCGGGTTTTCTAAGGCCCCGGTCAGAGTTGGTGCTATTTGCATCTGTATCCCCCCGCACCCCCCAACACCCACCCGGTCGATACGTATGTTTAAAATGATGGAGTGAGGTTGAGAAAATCACTCGGTGCATCCAACTAGATATGACGATGATTACGTGGCCAACAGGATTGCACCTGTTCAGAGAAATAGTGAAGGAGAGTATGGTGAAGTAACGGAGGTAGCAGTAAGGTTAGCTTTCCAGTGATACGCAATGTTTTATCATCGACCCGCCCACCCGGTGATTTTCTCATCCACGTATTGCACAGATATCGACAGCGTCGGATACATCGAGTGATTTTCTCAACTTCACTCCATCATTTTAAACATAAGTATCGACCGGGGTGCGGGGGTGTTGGGGGGTGCGGGGGATACACCGAGTGATTTTGCATCCCATTTCCAATGCATTCTGTGTGTATCGACCGGGCTGGAGACGTCGGCTCATCCAACTATGACCGGGGCCTAAAATCTTTCATCACATGCAAAAACAGGCCACTCCTCGGTCAAATTTGAGAATGAAAGGTCACTTTCAGTCGCGGCAAACGCACCCTTTTTCAGATCAAAACTCGTTTGCGAGTAGAATTAGTTCGAGGGCGGCATGTGAAGAATGAATGTTACCGCTTTCAGAAATCAAAGTGTTTCCATGCAGTTTCCATAAAAACAATGGGTGATATAGCTATCAGGCATCTGATATCAGCACAAATTTTTATTCTCACTTCATGGATGAATCATTTCATTCTCTCGAGTCGCCCCCGAGCTAGTTTTGCACCCTACTTTGTGAACCCGTAGGAGTTTGGCTGAAATGATAGTCGTAGGGTCACCAATTTCCTGAAGCAGTAGACGGAGCTGAAATTTAGAGATGGCACGGGTCAATAATGAGGCGGCAACTGAGAAATAGCTTGTGAAATTGCAGGCCAAATTTGGGCTGCTGAAGGGGGTTCTCACCACCGCGAGGTGCGGGGCGGTTTCCACTGCGGTCCTCTGAAAGTAGCGTATCCCATTACGGGGTCACCCCGTTTCCGATGTGACGTAATCGAGACGCCCCGCGGTTGAGCATCCCATTCAGTGAACCCGTTTTGCATAGCGGGAAGGATAACGCTCGCCATCGGAGGGTCGCCCACTGCCTTCTATGACGTTATCCATGGGGTCGTATTCGCCATCAACCCGCCGGAAAGTCGAAGGGAATATGTGAAATATTAGTATAAAATGCGCGCTCCAGGGTCACCCCTCGCCTACCTTGGCTTCCCTCGGCACCGTTTCGGAATAGACGACATGTAGAAGCATGGAACAACATGGAAAACTCGTGCAAAGAAAATGTATAAAACACCACGAAAATCCAATTCTCTTAGGCCCCCTTCATAGTCATCCTATTCCGAAAGAGTACCCTTCCCTCGCGACCGCCGCAATTTTAAGCATCGCTTCGCTAAAGAATGGTCGCTTCGCGATGGAATCCTTGTCTTTTCGCATTGTTATCGATACGTAACACAGTTTGCATTTCTGTCCAACATAGGGTTCGTTTTCCTTCGACTCCCCTCGGCGGGTTGCTGGCGAATACGACCCCCGTTCACTTAACCGTTCATGATCCCGTCGATGTGTTTTTGTTCTCAGCGGGATATTTGTCGCCTTTTGTAACGATGGATGTTTGGGTTGCGCTGTTTCATATCCACGGGTTTCACAAATTCACCCTCTGCGCGAACGATATTTAATGATGGCGCTAAAGATGAATTTGCTGCCTAAATTCAGTATTGGGCGTAACAGGCCCCTCCTACTGAAGCTTAAAGTCTAGAATTGGCAGAGAAGGCTTCTCAGGGCTATTTTAAACGGGGAATTCAAGAGGAACTCTCGTAAGGTAAAAAAGGCACAGACAAACAAAATTTGCGAGCCCACAGAGAGAATGGAGAACTTTTCGACCGTTTTCCGCTAGTGAGGGGGGGGGTTCGTGGAAACTATGCGCAATTTTCGCAAACTGTGGTCACCGAGGAGTGATTCCAAGCGGACACCCTTACAGGATCGTACTGAGTGATGTAGGATACCTTGACGAGTTAGGATAGTGCCTTGCACGGTTCCGCAAAGGTGTCCAGTTGGCAACAACCGTCACCAGGCTCTGCTGGAGTCTAGCTCAGACTAGCGTACAAGATATATCTTCAAACTCGGTGAGTTGAAAAGAAAAAGAATAATGAAAAGCAAAGTTAGAGCTCACCTGAAGTAAATTTCCCGTGATAGCGATCACGGTTGGCGATGTAGAGCTCCATAAGGCGCATCGTCTCCTTCTCAAGATATGGGAGTCCTTTCTTCTTCTCCTTGAGCATCCTAAATGGGGAACAATCAAATTCAGCTTTCGATACCAAACTAAACACGAAACGCCGGATGGAACAGATGAAGAGACAATCACGCTGGTTACAGACCAGTGAACCGAAGGGCTTCCGCAATGCTTCCGGCAAATTATGCAAGATTGAGCTTGGGCGTGAGCATATAGTAGCCGGAGAATGGATACCTATCGCTTCTCAGCTCTTTTATACCACTCATGTTATCAGCTTCTGTGAGTGTCGTGAGAAATTGCTGCAAAAGTAAATAGGGGCGGCCACTCAATATTCAGGTGAGACATGTGTGATATCGCAGCGGGGAATGCCACTGTGGTGCGATGCACTTGGCAACGCCCATTTTACCGTGCCGCAGCGCAATCTGAGCACCTACCCGGGGTTTCCATTTCCTTTCAAAACTAATAGAGCCGTTGCGGCACGGAAAAATGGGCGTGAAACACAAGTTTATATTTTGCCACCGGCACTAAATTCTCACGGAATTGTAATGGTTTTTCTTTCAAGAGTTTTCCATGCTTAATGCCTGATACCGTTACATTGTGGAAACCGGTCGTGCTGTTTTCCTACATTATACCCTACCCTTTATGAATTGGGTATCATTAGTCTTGTTTACCGTGAGAATTTTGTGCCGGTGGCAATTTATAATCGTCTCCAAAACACAGTGCCCCCCCCCCGCTGCAATAGCGCCGAGGAGTGAATGACACGGCTTGCAGAAAACTAAGTAAGTCCATGCCATTTCCGGGAAAGGTATTCTTAATTAACCCGTCAACATTATGCCGAGATGTTCGAAGCGAATCCAGAATGTATTCAAGATGTGTAGATTGATATCCTTCAAAATATCAATCGACACGGGATACAGGGTTTACAAACTTCTCATTCCTCTATAGTCAATCTCTGGTTGGGAGGGGGATGAAGCCGCGCCACTGCTATGATAGCTTTATCGCGGTTGTTTTTGAGAAAACAATTATAGAAATGGAGAAGCAACCGCTCCGCTCTCAAGATGGCGTGATAATATATGCAACGCGGCCTAATAGAGATGAGATATAAGCCCTACGTCTTCTTTCTCTTCCCTCTTGAGCAGAGTTCCGACTCGTGGCAGGGAGGGGTCGTAAACTTTTTTACATTTTTTTCAAAGAAAATGATAACTGCGGGGTGGATGTCTCGTGCGATTCCTGAAGGAAAAGGGATTTTCTCCGAACTACTCGGTAAGCTAAAATGAGGTGATGGTCGTCCTCTGATAGTGAGATTACAGAGCGAGAACATCTGTGTCTGCACAGGCAGTCATGAAATTCTAGCTTACGGAGGGTATGCGACAGTTTGGACAAATTATCAGGTTTCAGTCAATTTCTTACATATTTAGGGGGTTATTCGGTGCGCTGAAATAAAAATTGATGTCTATTTGTCGAGGGGGATCTTGAATTTTTTTTTCGAAAATTCTCTAAATTAGGTCGACCAGGAGTCGTAGCTCCTCCTAAGATTGGTGCACTGTCCCAAACAACCCTGACGGGATGTCAATCGACAAGGGATAAATGCACGCTTAAATTGCTCCAAACATTCCGGAGTGTTGATGGAGAATACCACCCCAGGAAACAAATAGCGATAACGTTATCACATGATATCCTATGACATTATATCTGTTAACGGTAGAAATTTTCATTTTCATAAACGACTCTTCTCATTTACAATGTTGAGTGTCCCCCTACTAGTTTTGCACCGAAATTTGGCCAAATCACAAATGAAAATCAGAACACTTTTGGAATTGCGGATCAAAATGAAACTTCACAGAAGAATCGGTAAAGGATCAGATGCCAGGAAAGGAATAGAAAAAAATCAAACAAAATGAGACACGAAATAAAAGAATCGAGCGCACAGTATGAGAAACAAAAAGAGAAATGGCGGCTTTCGCAATATTTGAGCCACAGACGTGTGAAAAAACACGCTGTGCAATTGCGGACATTAGCCGTCGCGGCCAAAAGTTGGGTTGTCTCGACCAACCCACATTTTGCGTACGTGACCCAAAGGTGGTGGGTTATCCAACCCAAACCCATTTTTCCAACCCAGGTCTGCAAAACCCAGCTCAGGCGCTAACCCATTTTTCAATGATGAATCCGGCCTCTAATCTCAATCCGGCACTGTCCTGGTCATAAAGAACTTTTGCTTCTGCAAAAGGAGTAAAAGGAGGGAACAGGGTGTTTCTGAAGTCTTATACTACAGATTCTAGCACGTGATTTAAAAAAGAGAAATTTCTTCACGAAAAAGTAGCAAAGCAACCCACTCAGAAAACGACTGCTCGTTATCCGAGGTCGTCCCGCTAAAAAAAATGCGGCATATTCCTTGAAAGAAATTATAAAGCAAGCGTACAAGTCACAGAAATTTAAATATAAATTGAGTATATCATGAAAAAAAGAAACGGACGAATCGCAATCAATTCTAATAGATGATTGGAATTAGATGCTACGACACTGCAAATGACGTAGCTCGATTAGGGAACACTCATCAGCGTCGGTGGATGTTGCAGCGTTCTCGTAAAATGGGCGGGGTTGAGGAAGCTCACGGGCGGGGTTTCAGATATTTTCGGTTTGATGTTACTCGAATTTCTTAATTCTCACTCGTTTTTGACGCTTCCAACGGCGTGAGCCTTCTACTGGTGGCCAGACGACCCCAGTAATGCAGTTATCTCAACAACTTTTTCGAGCGTGTCTGCTGCCTTTAAATACACTAACCAGAAGTTGAGCCTTCTGGGCATCATCTCATACACTGGAACCATCTTCTCTCTCAAGACAACCGATATTAGACCTACTTTTTGGTTTAGAGTTAAGAAACCTGTAAAACGAAATCCTATTTTTGAATGCAATAGCATTCGTTTCCACCGCGCTATTATACTTCTTCAAACGTTTGTCGAAGATTGCTGTGATTCTTTTGTATTCGCACCAATCCGCAACACAATTGCTACAACTAGCTACGTTCCAAGCACGAGTTTTCCTGAGAGAAAGGTTTTAAAAATGCATTGGAAGACACCCTGTCTTAGAAGAGACTAAACAGATAGGCACGAACAAATCAATAGTGTGGTGCAGAACGGAAAAAAAGAGTTCAAACTTAGCCTTCACAGTGTCCACAGTATTCAGAGAGTCATATCAGTCAAGGTTTTCTAGGTACTCATTATTACTCCGAGAATCCGCCTTACTATAGACCATTCTGAGGATCCTATCATTTGACGCCTCGACGTGCACCTTCAGGCTAAATGTGATCGAAACGTGGTCACTCGTACCCAAAGGAGCAACAACATCTACACTATCAACCAAACCGTCCTCGTGAGACAACAGAAGATCTAAAACATTACTACCTCGGGTTAATATGACGTTACTTTGGGTAAGATTGTGCGTAGCACACATATCCAGAAATTGTTCGCCATACAAGGAACCAGCTGTGGGGGTATGTAGCGATCAAGCAATATCCGGCAAGCTGAAATCGCCCGTAATAATACAAGCCTGACATCATGAGGTCAAGCCACCTAATGCTTTTAGAAAGTGATCAAACACCTCAGCAGAACATGAAGGCGCTCTGTAGGCTGAAATTATTCTCGGTGTCCTATTCCTCAGAAGTAGGTCCGAACAAAGAAGCTCGAAACCATCAGGATAACACTCCTCATGAACCTACTTAGAGCAAAGAGACTTTTTGACTAAGAGAGCCACACCACCACCCCTTTTGTGAGTTCTGTCACATCTAAGCAGCTCAAACAGGGAGCATAAACCACCGAATAGCAAACACCAATGACGAGTGGGGTTAGCCATGTCTCCGACAGCTCTATAAAGCCAAGGCTAAACTGATGAATAAACCCAATAAGACTGTTCACGTTTTTGGGAAGACAACGAATATTCGTGGAAGGACACCTAAGATCCCTCTCTGTGGTCCGTGTAGGACTTACAAGTTTAAATTGTTATGCATCAGACCGTTGAGAGGCGATAACATTCTGACCAGGAGTACACTCAGGACTCAAACAATTGTCCCGGAGAGGATTCAGGGCATTACTTACAACAGGAGAATTCTTACCGATAGGAGTGTTCAAATTAATATCAATAACATCAGAGGTATCTATAGTAGCAGCTGCGTTCACAATAACCAGTAGTGAATTTCCATAGTGAAAAGGATATGGGCCCAATTTCAAGTTACCACCACAAGACTCACCCAACAGAAAAGGGGTTGAGATTATTCTCTCTTGTGTTGTGAGATCTTCGTAAGTTTCGGGATGGGTCGCTGACGATTTCCAACTACATGGTAGGACATGCAGTATACAATACTTGTCGACCTAAGTTGATACTTATCGCTGACCGAAACATACTGATTAATTCTCTCACTGGAAAATCCACCTAAATTGCTTCTAGAAACCAAGGGTGGTAGTAATTGGGGTCGAAAATGCGAGTTTCTTCTTCTTCCTCAGCGTTTGTCCCGCTCCAATGCGGGGTCCGCTTTTCTTATGCGCTGGCGCCATTTTTCCCTGTCATGAGCCTGATCAGGGTGCACGCCAGCTATTCTCAGATCGGTGTGCAGCACGTCAAGCCACCGCTGCCTTGGCCGTCCTTTGGGTCTCTTTCCAGGCACGTCAAGGTTAAGCCCAGTCTTGCATACGGTATCACTTCCAGCTCGAAGAACGTGCCCATACCATCGCAATCGAGATTCACGCAGCTTCTCGGCAATCGGAGCAACACCAAAACGCTTCCTGATGTCGTCGTTCGTGACGTGGTCCAAGCGGGTGACACCCGCTGTCCAACGTAGCATTTTCGTCTCCATTACACCGAGCCTTCGCTCTGCTTCCTTGGTAGCAGGCCAGCACTCTGCTGCATACAGCGCAACAGGCCGGACCACAGTTCGGTAAATCTTCGACTTTAGGCGATCGGGCATCTTCCTGTCGCATAGCACTCCTGTCGCTGACCGCCATTTCAACCACGCGGCGCTGACCCTAGTGTTGACCTCATTATCTAGACTGCAGTCAGATGTAATCATCGAACCAAGGTACTTGAAGACGTCAGCGCGAGGGAGCTCGATACCATCAATCTTGATAGAGGCAGGCTCACTTCTATCCGTAGTCAGATACTCAGTCTTCTTAACGTTGAGGCGAAGCCCGAATTGAGCCAATCGGTCACTCCAGTTTTGCACCTGTCGCTCGAGATCCAATTTATCTTCAGCTGCGAGCATCACATCATCCGCATACAAAAGCGTCCATGGCGCTGGTCTCTGCAGGTCTCTTGTGATAGTATCCATCACGATGATAAATAGAAGGGGAGACAAAGCAGACCCTTGGTGCACGCCAACGGAGATGTGAAATTCGGCCGAAGCTCCAGCAGCAGCTTGGACCCGACTTCTCGGATCAGTGTAGAGAACCTTGACCCAGTCGATGAGCTCCTCTGGGACACCGTGCCGCCGTAATGCAAACCAGATTACTTCATGCGGAACTCGGTCAAACGCCTTCTCTAAATCGAGAAAAGCAAGATGGAGCGGCTTCTGTTTCTCGCGGTGTTTCTCAACCAGTAGTCGTGCAGCGTGGATGGCGTCCGTAGTGCCACAGTTGGTAACAAAGCCACACTGATTGCTTGTGATCTCGACGATTTCACGAATTCGACGATCGATAATGCGCTCAAACACTTTCATGGTGTGAGACAGTAAACGTATTGGACGGTAATTCACACAATCCGCTGGATTGCCCTTCTTCTTCCAAATCGGAATGGTCGTGCTTCGTTGCCAGTCCTTGGGCACTTTCTTTTCTGCAACGACCCGGTTGAAGAACTGTGCAAGCCATTCGGTGGAATCCCAGCATCGTGATTTCCACATCTCTGCCGCCAAATCGTCTGGCCCCGTCACCTTTCCCGGCCTCATACGTCCCAACGCCATCTTCACTTCTTCGGTGGTGATAGGCTGGACAGGACCGCTTGTAGGTGGGTGTTCAGGGATGGGAGGATGGCGGATTTCTTCCGTCGAGATTTTCTCGAAATAGTCGCGCCACCTCCTCATCACCTTACCACGGTCCATAAGCAGCTGACCATGATCGTCATTAACACCGTGGAACTTCTCGATGTCTTCCGTACCACGCTGACGGGATTTCGCAAGTCGGTACACAACACGTTCACCGTCACGAGTATCCAGCTTGTCATACAGATCTCCGTAGTGCGCCGCCTTGGCTTTTGCAACGGCCCTTTTGGCAGACTTCTTCGCATCACGGTATCTCTGCCAGTTAGCAGCCGTCTTATTAGCCAAGAAAGTGTGGTACACTTTCTTCTTCTCTTGGACCGTCATTCGCACTTCATCTGTCCAGAGCCACGTTTCCTTATCAATCTTCCGCCGTCCGGGCTTCGTTACCCCAAGTTCGGACCGCGCCGAATCAATCATTGATTTGACTGCCTTCTGCCAAGATTCGCACACAGTCGTAACTGGCGGTAGCTGAACACGTGAAATGACGGCAGCTTCTCTTTCCTTCAGACGCCACCACTTTATTCGAGGTGGTCCGCACCGTTCACCAATCTTACGCCTCGGCGGCATAATGCCTATAGTGCAGATCAGCGGTCGATGTTGTGTAGCGACCGTCTCGTACGGCACGACCTTCGCATCTGTGACCATCTTCTCGTCGCGACGCGGAACAAGCACAAAGTCGATTTGTGTCATGCTGCTGCCACTGTAATAAGTGACAAGGTGGGACTGGCGCTTTCGAAACTTCGTGTACACAATGACTAAGTCATGTGAGTCGGCATAGTCGAGAATGCGTTCGCCATCGGTGTTCCTTGGGCCGAAACCGAACCCTCTGTGGCAACTATAGCCTTGACTCGTTTCTCCGACGTGGCCGTTCATGTCACCCGCAACAACAACGATATCGTCTGGTGGCACCTCGGCAGTCTTCTCATCGAGCATCATCCAGAAATCATTTTTCACTTGCTCAGAACAACCCGTCTGCGGGGCATACACCGAGAAGAAATGGACTCGTTGATCCTCACCAACGATGACTATCTTTATCAAGCGATTGTCAAAACGATGCACTTCGGCAACCGCATCACGTAAGCGTTCAGACACGACAACGCCAACGCCGTTCATGGTTATAGGGCTTCCATGGTACAGGACCTTGAAGCATCTGCCAATGTCCTTGGACTTACTACCCGACCATCTCGTCTCTTTGCACCGCACAGAGATCAATACGTCTACGCTCCAGAGCAACAGCAAGTTCGCTCGAGCGGCCTGACAACGTGCCGACATTCAGCGTTGCAACGCGAGTCTTGGCAACGTCAAAGGACTTACGGACTAGCCTGGTTACCCTCCGATGCCGTCCTTGCACCGAAGACCCTAGCATACTTTCACCACTCACCGGGCTCCGTGAGTGGGCGTCGGTTACCGCGGACGCCGTAGCTTTTACAGAAACTTTAAGCACCATTGCATGTGGCGTGACAAGGATAACCATCGGCCGACCTGTCACACGGGCGAAACGCCTTGGCCTGTCGCCGGAACACGAATGTCCGCGTTCAGCTTACCTCGACAAAATCGAGGAGTTTCCAGTGGCACCAACGTGGAGGAGCGGACTGCGCCAGAGCGGACAGCGGACGTCGAAAATGCGAGTTTACAGGCGTTAAATTCGCGTTAAACGCGAGTTTAACCACACCAGTGGAAGACTTCTACGAGTTAAGAGAGAATTCGCTCTAATTTCACTCTAACATCCCTCAGTGTTAGGCGTGTGATACATTGCGAGTGAAAACGCCTCGAAAGAGCGGCAATTCGAGTCACTCTAACGAAAAATAACGATTTCGGAACGTTTTCAGGGCTTTTTAAAGTTTCGACATGTAACATCCTCGCGGTAAATTCGCGTTTAACATCCCCTCGCAGAGAGCACGGAAATAGTGCTGAAATGCGAGAGGATCCCGCGGCGTACGAAAAACTCCACTGGAGGAGTTTTTTCTCGCGGCTAGCAGGGCGCGACCGAAACGGTTTTGACCTTCCATACTGAGAAGCAAATGAAAGTGTAATTAATGAAGCAGGTTCAGGAAATTTGATAACATGATCAGCTATTTCGTATCTAGAACGGCAGTCTATCTCTAAAATTGAAAGGTGATAAGAGGGATAATCTTGTACGGCTTCTGCCACGGAAACAGGCAATTTTACAACAGAGATCATTGCTGAAACACGTTGGCCGTCTTCTACCGTGGCACTAATCAATTGCATCCAATCACCTGTTTATTTTTCGGCAAGCGTCGGCATTTCTGCTATTTTTTCTGATTTTCTTTCTCGTCTTTATTTTCAGGCTCCATCCATAGCAGGCTTACTAGTGTCAAGTGACCGTAATGTGACGCTGGGGGCTTGCATCTTCAGCATTTGTTATTGATCTGACTCCTCAGCGACTCCCCAGCTACCACTGCAGCCGGCCAGTCGCTGACGGTGGAGGCATAATGACTGTAACGGCTGTCACTAATATTATCGATACCATAGTTAACCACGTGCCGTCCTCGGACACGTTGAATGCGCCAGCCGTCGAGCTTAATGAGTCAGCGTTTCAGCGCTGGCGCATGATGCTCCAACGCCTTGACGATTTGCCCCTGGTCGTCTGCTATGGACGGAGCCTCAGGTTAGTTTTGTTTTCATGATTCATTGCATGTCACAGATCATGTCGAGTGTGTAAAAAATTTACTGCTCCCTCGCGTTTTCAAGGGGGCTCCGTAATTTTTTAGTACAGAAAGTGGAAAATTTCAACATGACTACTTTGATTTGATGTTCCAATAATGATAGTTCTGTTGTAGCATTGACATTTTAGGTGCGTTTTGTGGGCAAGAAATGCAAACTTTTATACGAAGCCAACTACCTTTCTAATTTTTTTTTTTGCATGATTCGAATGCATCGATGATCCGTTATTTTTGTTGAGCGTCCGCGCCGGCTTCGGCTTTGGTGCATTGGTGGGGCCACTCGAAGTGTGTTATTTCTTATTTCACGGTATTCGCATGAAAGGCGCGAACGGCAAGGGCGATCCTGCTTCCTCCGTCTGTCATGCGCCATTTCGCTGTCTCCAATCTCCGCATCGCACCAGCACGCATAGAAACCATGACAATGTCACGGCTTTGGGCTCCGTCCATGGCAAACGTCCTAGCGTCAAGTGACCGTAAAATGATGCATGGGGTTTGCATCTTCAGCATTTGTTATTGATCTGACTCCCCAGCGACCACTGCAGCCGGCCAGTCGCTGACGGTGGAGGCCGGCGTAACGGCTGTCACTAATATTATCGATACCATCGTTAGCCACGGACACTTTGAATGCGTCAACCGTCGAGCGTCATGCGCCAACGTTTCAGCGCTGGCGCATGATGCTCCGACGCTTAGACGCTTTGCCGCTGGTCGTCTGCTATGAACGAAGCCTCACAGCCTTTAAATATCCATTCCGATGGACTGTTAGACTTCCTTTGAATTTACTCATTACTCTGAAACTTGGAAAGGTGTTTATCGCATTTGGGGTTACCTTCTCAATAACGCCTTTTGAATAATTCATCCAAGCGGGACGATTTTCAAAATTTCATTCGCTTTCGTTTTATTCCAAATTTCGTGAGGAAATAATTTCTGTTGAAGGAATTTTAAAACTTTACTACCAAACTACAAATGCGAAGTCTCATGAAATAACACACATCTGGTTATTGAGGCTGCTGATTGAGCTAGCATGGACTATGAAAATTGACGATGCTTACAAAAAAATTTGGAGAAATTGGATTGCCGAGCGAAGTGAAATTTCGAAATTCTTTTATGATCATGGTTCGAGCGAACGAAATCATAGGGAAATCGCCCCGATTGATCCTCCTAATTTTTTTTTTGGGATGGGAAACACAAAAACAGTACTTGTATAATCTTTCTAATCCCCCGCCTTTTCACCGTAAACGTCTTTCGTACCGCTGTGTTCCTACTGTATAAAATACTATGCGGACGACGTAGATTCAAGAGAAAGTGGATGAATCGCATGTGTACGCAATAAGAAATTCCACCAGATCCTCTGCTTGAGAACATTTTTCGGACGTCATGCCGACCAGCACCGTAGTTCGACTCCAGTATGAACAATAAGTCTCTTCAAGTTGGTGGCCCCAACGGTGCACCATGTAACTTGTTGCTAGGCGTACGGGCCGAGCGGCAGAAGCTGGCGACAGCCGGCAAGCTGTGCCTCACTCGCCGAGTACATGGTAAATGGGTGAACTATCTTTTCCGAGAGGGAGAAAAATCATTAACCCGCCTACTTCAAGTACCTTAAGAATCGTTTGTCGTGCGGAATTTCGAAATGGCTGAGAAAACGAGGAGTGATGCCAAAATGTAATTTGCTAGCCTAGCATAATAACTGAAAAAGGGCTTCAGGGCTGAACCTACGGATAAGGGCTTCCCAAATTATTATCTGCTCTATCCCTTGCTACCGTTGAGGCCTGGAATCAACAGTATTTTTATCGATCAGGATAAGTGCAACTCGTCTCTTGCGTGGTGCAGCTCGCATAAACCTGGCAGCTTTGTGGCATCTATGTTGCGCTTTGTTTCCGTCTAGGAGGTGGTGGCTTGCTCGAGTTAAACACCCCATTCACTACCACCCCTGCTCTAAAACACTTGAGGATTGGAATAATTGGTCTATTTGTCATCCAGGAAGCGTTCAATCCAGCTTCTCACTTGAACAGGTCGTGTAAAACTGACCGCTCGTGTGAATCTGACATCTCTCACGTAGGGCAGCTCGCGTTAAACCGGCAACAAACCGTGACATATTTGTCGCGGTTTATTGCCGGCCAGGGGGCGGCGGATTGTTCGCGTTACACTGGCTACACTACGGCATCTATGTCGCAGTATGTTGGCGGCTTGGAGCTGGCGGTTAGTTCGCGTTGAACACCCCATTTACTACCACCCCAAATCTGAGTGCTGCAGAGCTTTTCGTTATTGAAGAAAACTTCGATCCGGAGCTTCCAGGTTACATGCGGTCTTTAGGCTTTCGAGGTAATCAACGAATTTTGTCTTAATGTCGTGCGTTTTCACAGTCATTTCATTGTGCCAACCATGAGATTCAATTTTCGAAAGAATGTCACGTATTCTCGTTGAAGCCTCAAGTAGCAATTTAATTATTTAATTACATCTGATTGAATAAGCTTTCCTAGATTTTTGATGTTGAGAAGAGAAACTCTTTAATAACCCTCTAGAAAAGTTGATGTTGCCTCATCCATTGATTTTATTACAGTGTACGTATGGACGCAAAGTCGTCTTCATGTTAATGTCAATTCATAGAAAGAAGCTCTTCTAGTAAAAAACGCTATCCACATTTGAATCAACCGTGGGGAGCAAATCGGACGTCATATGTAAGGTTTCCGTTTTCGATCTAGTCTGACGCGTGCACCAGGCGGCTGGCCCTGCAGGGTTGGCAGCCTCACTGGAGAATGGGGTTTCGATTCGCGCGGGGTGATCTACCGTCGCAGCCCCGTCCATTCATCAGACTAAAATGATTGCGCGAACTCTATGTAAGCAGCCGCGAATCACAAAATTGATCACAATATTTAGTCTGCGAACAACTTTGTACGTAAGATCTGGGGCGCTAGTGAAAAACTCCGCAATCCGAGTTTTGTTTTCATTTGCGAGCCAAAGTACTGCCTGCATTCAAGCCTTATAATGCTGTTTCGGAAGGTATATAAAGAATTTAGGAATACAGCAGTACAACCGCGCTGTCACTATCGTTATTCGGAGGTGCTGCGAATGATCCACTGTTTAAAGACAGTGTTCACGATAGTAGTTTCGATGTTTTTGAGTAGCTAAATCTACTAAGTAGAGGCTAGTAGGGAAAAGTCCCCACAGAAAACTCAAGTGCCGGGAAAAAACCGCTCAAAAAAGTCCCCGAAAAACTTGGGTGTGCCTGTTTGCGTGTTTCGGAGAGCAGACAACGCATCTAACCTGACGCCAGTGAAATGGTTCGGCGCTTCAAAATCCTTAGGTGAGTGGCTTTGCTTTCTATTTCCTGTACTGGAAACTCTTCAAAAATGAAAGTCGCTATTGTACATGCTGGGATGTCAGAACCCTTCTCGATGAAAAATATTCGAACATTCGGTGCCTGTTCCTACGGTAAAACGGACGCCGGCAGCTGTTATAGGGGCGGAGTCGCCCAATGGGTTGGCTGGCCCACGAGATTTTCAGCCACTTCCCGGACGTTTTTTATCGCATTTCCGTTCTCTTTTCTCTTAGAGGGACCCAAAGCTTACGTTGTTGATAAAAAACGTTCACCTTTTTCATCGTTAAAGGCAGTGGTCGCGATCAAATATGCTTGTCGTCTTTTTCTCTCCTTCCCAAATCCTTTCCTGGGTCTCGAGTAGTAGGACCTATAAGAAAAAATCGCGAAAAAACCACTGTTTTGGGCCGAATTTGAAACCTGAACTTTCTTGTCTTTTGATGGTGGACGAGCCCTCTCCACATCATCGGCATCGATGACCTCTTATATCAAGAACATCAGCTAGCTTGAAATTGAATGTCAATCAATGAACCTTCGAATTTATGAACACATCTAGTCAAAAAATTGACTGAAGTGATGCTTTCATTATTCAACTGTTTTTATTCGTTAAATTTGCATTTATTTCGTCCTCTGAATGTCGATGATTTCTGACTGCTCGGCATGAGATTGCGATCTGTTTCGTCATCGCTGTGCACGTGTGCACGAACTAGCTTCTTTGGGCCCTAGAAACTCTATTTGTAGACCGTTTTTCACCGCGCTACCTTCATAGTTTTTCAGCTGTTATTCATCTAAGCTGATTTTTGTAGTTACTTCGATAACGTTTTTCATCGTGACCACTGCCTTTAACTCTACCTTTAAGCCGCGATGTGTTTATTAGCCGATCATTTAAATTCTGGTGGATCTGGAGTGAGATTTCGATTTCGATTATTACCAGCAGCGGAGCGGTGGACCTCGATCAAGTTTAATTGGTGGTAAGGATGCTACGACGAAAAAGCAATCGCTACTCGCTGTGACTATCAAAATGAAGAACTTAATCGAGTAGCCCCGAAGCTTACGATGAGGGAACCACTGCTCCCAGATATAAACGCACTCGGCAAGAACATAAAACATACAGTCAACATGAATCGTCTAATTATTTGTGGTTCTATTTTATCGCGCACAATTAGCTGACACAAACTCGGTGCAAGTAAAATAGGCTGCGTGCATCTAGACTACAATCGACACATCTATCCTTGCCACTGCAAGTATTCAGACAAGGCAAGAGGTGTACATAATGAAGGATATATGTAGTCAACAGCGCACTAGAGTATCGTGTCTGACTTCTATTATCTCAGCGGTTGTACTAAAGTCATGCGAGTGGTGGAGAAACAAGGTGGTTTACTGTTCACTGCAACTGATGCAACTGATAAGACCTGGAATATCGGATTGCTATATCAAATCGAAAAAGTTCATATTGTGACATTCACTCACATTTCTACTGCTATATCTTCCAAAGAGGAAGCAGATTTTTCTGCGAATATCTTTCGATGTAAAGAACATCATCCACGGGCTCACATACGATAATAGGCAGGTCAGCACCGGATATGTATGATAGCGCATCTTCAACACAGAAGTTATCTGAAATGAATATTTTATATTATCCTACGATTACCGGCTAACACGCACTGCATGCTGCTACATATTATAAATGATTTAAAAATTTTTGGAACACTGCGAAAAATGCAGGAGCGCGCAGGACTTTCTTATCACACAATATCACACTGCTTAGTACGAACGGTCGCTCCTAGGCGCTCCTCTCTCACTCGTTGCGAAAACTGAAGAACGCGCTCATCCATCACCTTCCACTATTATCCAGTGAGGAAGTTTGAAGGCAGTGTCTACGATAGAAATCGTTCTTCTGTTTTTCAGCCTATCTTGATAACGGTCGCATGCTGATTCCAATAATGCCTCTGGAATCGTACACGACCTTCTGGGAACGGAGTTATGATCCCACAAAATTTGAGCTAGAAAAGCATGGTAAACGAGTTTTCCGAGGCTTGTAATTTCCGGCATTTGCCGAAGATGTATGCGAGCCCACCTAAGTAAAAAGAGAAGTCGAGAATGAAGGGAAGAACGGGGCCAATAATAGGAAACCATCGCTCATCTCACGATTTTAAGCTTTCATTTGTTCACTACGGTGGGTGGGCAATGCACTTTCGGGGTTTGCCTTGCGCTCAAAGTGGCAACTTCGGGCTCTCTTTGGGCTCTTCCTGGCTCGTTTTCATGCGTTCTTTCGACGTTAACGTTACAAAGTGTCCCCTGTGGGATTTCAAACACTTTTTTCATCGTGAACACTGCCTTAAAGAAACACCTGTGACACACTCGCTCCTTCACTCGCCAGTCTGCTAACAGCAGCAAACCGCTAAAATAAGCGTCTCTTCTATGTATGACTATTGTGTTGCCTAGAAGACCTTAAATCCAACCTGGCTACGTCACGACGGCTCGAGTGACCCAGAACTCACATCTAGATTCATGGAGAAGGTGAACTGCATAACGTTGTAGACCACGACTGCGGCAAACGCGAAAATCACACCTGCCATCTGTAGAACCACTCGACGTTCGCGACGAATCGATCTAGAAATGAGAACCAGTGTTTTCTTATTCTTCCTGGATACTAAAAGCCACAGCGCCAACTCACAGGCCCTTGTCCATCCTATGATGATAAAGAAATCGAAGAATCGCTGTATAACAGAGCAGACAAATGGCAAATGCAGGACAGATGAATACGAATGATATTATATTTGCTAGCTGAAAACGAGTAGGTAGGTTAAAGAATCGGCCCATGTGGCCTCCATAGCTATCGAAGGACTAGAATTTGTTAAAACTCACCTCAACAGTGTTGGTGGGTGCATCAACGTTCAGCTCTTTTTGGCTATCGAATGGAATCACTTCACGGCCAATTATAGGCACCACGTAGACGAATGGAAAGAGCCACTGCACCACCAGCAATATCCAACGGTCGCCTGTGTTCATCCACTGAACATGTCTATGCCTAATCTCATTTTAGATCGACAATACCGCTGCTAACATATGAAAAAAGAGGGCCAAGATGCTAAAGTTGTAAACAGAAGAGTCTTTTGCCTGTAACTTGCCCAGAAGAGCTCCAATCTGAATTTTGAAAGATATATTCCCTTCAGCGGTACCTACTGATTCCAATCATATTAAGAAAGTCCGGAAACATTGAGAAGAAGCCCTTTTTTCGGGCAAAGTTGTTTCATCATGCGATAGCGGGTGAATTCGCGCGAGACATTCGTGATTAGCGGAAACAAACCACGGGGCGCGAATTCTCACGTTTGATGAAACAAATGTGCCCCCAAAAAAGGGTTTCCTCGTGAACTTTTCAACTTCTATTACGATTGGAACCAATAGATCGCGCTGAAATGGATGGTTTTTTCAAAATTCAGCTTAGAGCTCTTTAAAGCAAGCTATAGGCAAAAGACGCTTTTGTTGCCACTTTCGCTCATTTCCCCACTTTTTCCTCTAGGTTAGCAGCGGTGTCACAGTGTTTTGCTCGCACTAACCTGCTCTATAGACGACCCAACTCTGCACATTGTGAAGTATCGATATACAGTGATCAGAAGTATGCCAAATGTCCGCAATATAATACAGAGGTAATACTGTATGAAACACCATGTACCTACGTAATACTCTTGTAGAAACCAGAAGAGCTCGTTAAATATCGCGGTAAATCGCAGAAAGACAAATAAAATATAGTTTACACTTGATCCGATATCGGCGATTCCCTGAAAACTTGCTGTTTTGATCAGCATTGATGAGTCTTCGAAGTCCTCATATTCTTGCGCTGGCTAAGTCATGAGAGTTGGTGGGTTCTACCAATGTTGTGTCTGCGTGTAGCAAGCCACTGGTTTAGGATTAATGAACGAGTGAGCACACCATACAAAACAAAGCGAAAAACTACCGGAACGATTTCGAATCCAACTTTGACGGGACGTTTTTTCAGACCAATTTGACAATGTAGTAAAAAAAAGCATACTCTGCATTGTTCGTTATTTTTCGAAATATTCAAGTTTCCTATCTAAAATTTTAGTGAGATTCTACAGTGCGTATATTTTACCACACCTAGAATACTGCTGCCAACTTTGGAATCCATGGAAGAAAAAGCATAAAAAGAAAATCGAGAAAGTTCAGCAAAGTTTCACCAGGCTAGTGTACCTGAGAGTTTTCCCCGACGCAGACAGAGGAAATCTGCCAAGTTATTGGATTTCCTCTCTATAATGATGTATTAAATCATACGAATATCAACAAAATCGTGAATCGACAGATCATCAAAGATTTTATTATACATAATTCCAAAGTAGATTTTGTGCCCTTCACGGTGGTGTATAGCTATGAAAATCCCATTTCTAAATCAGTGTTCAACTATAACAAACTTCTCAAGAATATTACTAGATCTGAAATTCAAAAAGTTACTCAATCTTCATGTATTTGCGATTCCCATCCTTTTGTACGATTTTGCGACCCTCACGTCAAGCATGTAGTAACAGGAAATATTGACATCGTTACGAATCCTGACATCAAATATATTCTACAAAAAGGTATAAAATTTAGACCCAAATTTGATAGAAAAATGGGAGATTTAAAAAAGATTTGGGAAGATTTTCTAGAACAAGTGAAAAGCAAAATTAAGACAAAATATAGAATAAAACCTGAAAAAATTAGTGAATTTCATAAATTATATTCTCCTTTCTTCTCACGAAAACCAGACCTCTGATCTAAAACATAAATATATTCGATAATATCGACATCAGTAATTCCAAAAATAAGATTAAATTTTTACAAGACAAATTTATTACTTGCCCTCTATACAAAACTAGTAATAACTACGGATTTGTGTGCAAAAACTATACTTGGAAATTATTCTCAACGAAATAGGAATACTACCTCAAAACATTACTACCAATGATATTTACCAATTAACCATGATTGAGAATAAGGAAGAAACCGTAGAACGACACAAAAAACTAATGATATCTAATAATATCGATTTTACTTTAGATTCTGATATCCCGATTACCTATTGTCAACCAAAACTACACAAAAATCCGATTAAATTCCGCTTCATATGTGGCGCATACAACAGCAGCATGAGAAACCTAGCGGAAGAACTTAAAAACGTGCTTTCTTTTATTAAACATCAATTTAGAAATTACTGTAGCATAGTCACAAATAACACGAGATGCATCGAAAGTTTCTGGTCAATAGATAACATAAATATATCTAAGCAGCTAGAAAACAACGTCGGAAAAATTTGAGATTGTATTCGGCTGATTTCACAAACATGTTCACCAGTATTCCACATAAAAATATTGTTCATAATATAACTCAATTTCTGAAAATTTGCTTCAAAAATTACAATAAAAAATATGTCGCCACTAATAACTTTACTTTTTTTATACCGATAAAAATGATAGCCCTAAGTACAGATTTTACCAGTAACAAGATATTATCTATTGTCTTGAATATATTCTGAGCAATAGTTATTGTAGAGTCGGGGACTATTATTTAAACAAATCAAGGGAGTTCCACAAAGCGGTAATGCTAGTCCAATCATTGCGGATCTCACATTGAGTTTTCTAGAATATATTTCTTCAAAAACTCTACTGCTTGTGACTAATAGTTTTCGAACCCTATAGATAGAGTTCGCGCAATCATTTTAGTCTGTTGAATGGACGGGACTGCGACGGTAGGTCATCCCGCGCGAATTGAAACCCCATTCTCCAGCGAGGCCACCAACCCTGCACGACCAGCCGCCTGGTCCATGCGTCAGACTAAAATTAAAACGAAAACCATATATGGATGATCTCCTGGTCATACATAACTTTGAAGAAGAATTTATTACAGCTCTTCTCAGGAACACGTATCAAAACATTATGAATTTTGAAAGCATTTATTTTAATCGAAAAAACTGTGTATATTTCGATCTTAACATAAAAATTGATAACGATAAAATTTTCACAAAACTATACAATAAAACAGAGCTTTTCGATTTTAAAGTGCATAGATTTCCCCATTTTGAATCCAATATTTCCTCCAACTTGAAGGAAGCTATAATTTACACGGAAACACTTCCGATTTCTCGAACTTGTTCTTTAACAATCGATTTTGAAGATAGAATAAAATTACTGAGCAGAAATCTCATTGACCCACACTATCCTAGACCTTTTATTCTCAGTGCTTTTCTAAAATATGTTGCTAAAAATAACTTGGGACATACACTACCGCTCGTAGGATTTGGTCAGAAAGTGAGCGAGGTTGGGTTTTCGCGTCTTTTTCGTCTTTTTTGTATAACTCGCTTCAAAGTCAACTTTGAGCGAAACTAGGGAGATATTTATGATCCTGGCGTTGAGGGCTATTCAATGGTATAGTCATTCTCAGAAATCTATTAAGAACCATGAAGGTTTTGAAATCAACCTGTTCTCTGTTTACCGTAGACAAAGGGAAACGGACACAGAAATGGTAGCTCCCGACCCGCCATGGTACCGTAATTACAAACCTGGCTGATTGCGAAACTTTAATAGTTCTCAACGCAACTACCACAAAGACTTAACGATTGGGTAGCCCTTGACGCCAGCATCAAGAATATTACCCTTGTTTGGCTGAAAATTGAGTTTGAAGCGAGTTATACAAAAAAGACGAAAAAGACGCGGAAACCCGACTTCGCTCGCTTTCTCACCAAATCCTACGACCGGTATTGTAGATTAGGAATAGGTAATAATTTCAACCTGATAAAAAACACACTTCTTTCCGTAATTTACAATAACTAAACGTATATCACAATTCCTTTTCTCTTGCTGGTCTCACAGATAGTGCTAGAACGTTCTCTCCCAGCTCCTCGAGGGGTTTCAGATTGCATTATGAAAAAAATTCGCAGGAGAAAGTTTTCATTATTGCGAAATTCGTTTTTCTGTAGAGCTGCAAGATGGTTAGATCGTCTGCCACGTGTAGTGCTGGGATTAGAGAATGATAAGTAGTTCGAGAATAAAGTTGAAATGTTTGAATCTACTTTTAGTTGTTGATTAAAGAAACTGAGACGTTCATGCATTTTTCAAGCTTTTGAAATATTGTGAACTAGTATTGAGGCGTTTTATTGTTTTGTTTCTACACAACGTCTCCCATTTCAGTTTCAGTTTGCGCTCTTGTTGTATGGCTTGAGAATGGTATACTATGTGAGAGGCAGGAAGGACGGTTCTGAAGAAATATGACCTCAATCGCGATCCAGCGATAAGGATGTTATCATATCGCTATGTTCTGTTCTCCTGATACATGTGAACTTCTGTTGCGTGTTAATCTGATTAGTTTTGATCAGCTTGCGCTGTAACGTTGTACTTTTAAGACTTCTTTCACTTGTCTTACGTCCGAAGTATGAGCAACGTCAGTGCTTTCATCACTTTGCTCGGCTCGGATTGGATAACAGTCATTTAAAAAAGATTCGTTACCCGTATGTTGTATTGGAGAAAAGGAAACTCTTTTCCTTTTTATTCAGGCAACGTTTCGGGCCTGAGCCCATTATCGAGTCTCTGAAACGTAGCATTCAACCATTTATTTATTTGACACTTATTGAGGGCAAAAATTCACTGACTCAAAAGGGAACCACTATGCGTCATAGTAACCATTCTAAATGAAATGTAGTTTTCTAGAACCATTTTTGGACGAAACGTCCGAATATGCCCATCGCAGCTGCCTAGACCCACTCTGAAAGAAGTTATGAGCGTTTTTAAAGCCTCGCGGCAGGGTAATGGTACCTACCACCCCCCAATGGGATTTTTAGGGTGTTTTTAAATGTTTTCCGGATTCTGCTAAAAACGTGTATGGAAGGGCAATTTGGGGTGCTGAACACGAATCTGGGGTTCGCTTGCCGAAATTTTAAGGTTTACTGTAGGTTACGAAAGGTAACATGCCATTTAGGAGGTTAAACCCATTCCAAATAACCCTCGCATAGAAACTTTGAGCCGAATCTGAGACTTTGACCAAATTACCACCGTAATCTACCGTAAACGGTCAAAAATCGATAAATTCACGTCAGACTCGAGTTGAGCACTCCAAACAATCCCCAGAAAAATTATTTCGGCCACATCTGTCGCCACATACCGGAAATCGTCAAAAGTCGATTTTGTCGTCAATTTTTTTCTGTCGGTGGGAGGCTTTGAACAAATTTAGCCGAAAACTTCGGAAAAAACGACAAATTTCAACTTTGCGATCAGTGCCCCAAATAACCCCCAGGACGAATCTTAAGTCAAATCTGGAATATTTTTCTATAACGCTTTGAGAGCCCTGAAACTGGGATAAATAAACGCCCAACCGAAGATCCGTACAAGTCCAAAACGCTCTCAGTCCGCGCAAAGTTTGGAGAACGTTCCTTCATCCAAACATTGCCTAGAGGAGTAGTTCTGGGAGCTGAACATGATCATGAGGTCCGTTTCCGGGTTTTCCTAATTAGAATGCGTTTTTTGGAGGTACAATAGGTACGAAAATCAGAGAAGAAACGCCTATAACTTTTTTCAGAGTGGGTCAAGGCAGGTGGAAACGGCATATTCGGACTTTGCGTTGAAAAATGGTCCTAGAAAAGAAGTACATTTTATTCGGAATGGTTGCTATGACTTATAGTGGATCCCTTGTCAGGTGCTATGATAATAGGGTCATTCTCGACTTCAGCGCTGGGTTGAACAAACGTTGTGAAATATGGAATAATCTTAATCTGTGTAAAAAGCTATGCTTTATGAGCTCATTAGTGGTAAAATTTTATTTTGATTGCGACCCCTGTATTCTCGCTGTCGATTATTTGTAGAGTTCACGTAACAAATCTAGTCTGTGAATGGACAGTGGTGCGGCGGTAGATCGCCGCGAGCAATCGAAACCCCGTCGGCAGATCATGCCTCCAACACCGCACCGTCAGCTGCCTAGTCCATGCATCACATCAGACTCAATATAATACGGAAACCATACCTGTGATATGATAAGCAGATTGATTGTCCTCTGGCAACCAGCATTCTTCCATTCTTTGATTGTGATTATAATAACTAACACATATAGCGGAATCGTGAGTATACTGGCTACAATAAATATCCACTGCGTCCAGTCAAGATTCATGCAATGCTGAAAACGAATTTGTTGAGAAATAAATGTTTTCCGCTGTGCTGCGCCAGAAAACAAATGCGCGAAACATTACTTGAAGGTCAGGTTAGGTATAGCGCGATTTATTGGCAGGCTGTTCTAACCAGCTAACAGGCACAGAAGGTGTGAATGATCAAAAGATTTTAGCCGAGTGGCGAAGTGTTCTATGAGTTGCTACACGACACAGAAAGTTGAGTGGCGTTGGAAAATAATGCAGTACAAAATAATGTGCTTCAAATTTGTACTCCCAGTGGTCGTTGCCACGTTGAGACTATAGGGTGATGGAATGGTATGGACGCAAGCAAAAACGCTTTTATTTTCAATAGTATACGCTACCTAACAACATTTTCCAGTCTGAAAGAATGGAGCTAGGACAGGTAACCGTGTGCAAACCATTGGCTTGGAGCTTGTAACCTTGGCCCTTATACAAACTTCCAAACGAGAGAGCACAGAATTGAGGGGTGCGATCTCGGGTTCATCTCGGGTTCATATAACCTCAGGAACTCAGAAGCTTGCGACGTAGGTGGTCCTATTGGTGAGTTTCTTACTGCGAAACTTGTAATTTAATCAGCCTCGAAAAGAGAGGTCGACCGCTTCGAGTTTCGGACAAAGCGAAGGTAGCACTTCATGTATATAATCTTAGTTAATCGTCAAGGAACAATAATCGAACAACAGTAAGCGACCACATCCCAAGCAAGGCACCTCTGACTATGTAGAGTTCGAGTAATAATTTTAGTCTGAGAAATGGACGGAGCTGCGATGGTAGATTTCCCCGCGCGAATCGAAACCCCATTCTTCAGTGAGGCCGCCAACACCGCACGGCCAGCCACCTGGTCCATGCGTCAGACTAAATCGAAAACGGAAACCATACTCTGTGAAATAAACAGGCAAGGAACAATGAGAGCATCAGTGTAACGAGATGATTGAGGAAAAAAACAGATCGTTCAGCACTCGCGAAAGAATGAAGTGCAGAATGTTAGCAAGCTGGGTAAGAAGCTAGCCCTAATAGCAATGGCTGACTTATGACATTGCATGATAGGTTAATGTCTGTCCGAACGAGACTATCCGCCTACGCGGTCGGCATGCATGTCGAGCGGCAACTGCAAAAGTATATTTCTGACTATCATCACCGCGGCTGCAGCCAGCTGACTCGGATTCTTTTCACTATGCGCCTTATACTTATTCTAATCGATTTTCAGGTGCAAAAAATGCCTTCGCGTCGATCGCCCAACACGCATGTCGACCGCGTGGGCGTAGTCTCATTCGGACGGGCCTCACTCTGCGATTTCGATACTTGATGCTTCGGTAGGAGCGGGGGTACTCCCACTTTTATCTTCAGGCAGAAAATTTACTTCTTTAGCGCCATCATCAGAGATTATTCGCGCGACGGAAGAAATTGTGGAATCGGTGGATATTAATTAGCGCGAAGGGGGGATTCGCCGCGAGGGAAATTGACCTATGATTATCAATCCCGACCGGAGGGTGTGGTCTGTTTGTTCATTTGATGATCTGTATCAGGATACCCGGCTGTATACGCCGCAGGCAAAAATGGAGCGGCCCGCTAGACTATCGAAGCGTTTTGGATAACCGCCAAAGTTCTAAAATGAGTAGGAAAGAGGTATGTATTGCCATAACAGCTGAGCTTTCCCGTTTCTAGAATTCAGTAGATTTTGTCCTGAACGTCCTGAGGCAGCGTCCATACGTCGCGAGAGCGGGAGTTCCCGCTGTTGTGCGCCTCTCAACGCTCCTCAACGCCAGAGCAGCCCGTGCCTGAAAACTAGAACAGGCAAACACCCACTACCTCGTGATGATTCGATTGAAAACGCATGAGCGGGTGATCAATCGCTCAAGTCGGCGCAACGGCTGATGATTTCCCCCGGTTTTCGACTTCCTCCATGGTGGGATTATGAAAAACAAGGACAGTAGTTTTGCTACAGGTTTAATGCCACCTGCTTCAGTGATGGAGCAGTAAGTTTGAAGCTTGCTGCTTTCTGGCGTAAGCGTGCGAGAGCGAGCGAGCGAGGGCGCAAAAAGGAGCACCTGTGAGCGGCTAAAATCGTGTGCCCACGAAGACCATCGATTTTGCGTAATCGCAAGCTCTCGCCACGTAGGGATGGAGCCTAATGTCGAGAACGCTCGCCTTCTGATCACCCACTGCATCTTCCACGTAGGGTGACCACTACTTACTTGGCCCTGCGCGAAAAAGATGAGCATTTTTTCGTCGTTATTTTGTCTTGTTAAGTACGGTTCTTGTAGGTTTTTTCAACCCTTTCCTTCTGATTAGAGAGGTTGCTTAAAAGGATTGCTATGACGCTTTTGTTCCTGATTCTCCCAGGTTCCGACAAAGGCGATATAGCCGAAACGTCAACCAAATGAATATACTAACGCCCTGGATTTGGCTTTGCTGACATCTCACGCATAAAAATAGAGTTGGCAGCTTGTTATTGCGATCACCTTCCAGAGCTAATAAAAAGGGCTCCTGCAACAACTACCCCGTGAGGGGGTTAATTTTGTATCCCCGCAGAGCTTGCCGCCTTGCAGTGGGCCGTGGCAGATCCACTCAGTTACGATGCGTGGCCGGGAAGTATCACCCAAATTCTGTCTCATCCAAAATTCTTCTCCTCTTGTCCACCTCAAGTGGTGTCCTCTCCATCTGTGGTCCTAATCAATGTCCTCGATGTCCACGACATCGAGGAAATTGAACAAGACCACAGATGGAGGGAACACCACTTGAGGTGGACAGGAGGAGAAAAGAGTTGTTGGGGTCGAGAAGCAAAGCAAGAGTCCATAGATAAGTGGCGAGAAAAATTTGCAGAAAAGTAGTTCCCTTGTAACTCAAAACAGCATATTGATAGAATCCGCTCAAAAGTCGGATATTCACAGAAGCCTTTCATCTGAAGACCTCCAAGTATTTGGCAATGACTATTTCTTTCTCATTTTTCGAAAAAAATGCAGAAAAATCAAGAAAACTTCTGGTTGCCGTTGAAAAATCAAAGAGTGGTGTTACATAACGTTTACAACACTTTCTCACTTTAGAATATCTGAGGAGCCGATAAAGGACTTCATCACTTTTCAGTGGTAAACCTCTTGATCACAGGTATACGTACCTCACACTAATCAACTCTTTCGTCCGAAAGTCAAACAGGTCAACCATAGAGAAAGTTTCACGGTCCACGGAGTGTTACAAATTTTATAACACAACGTGGCGCACAGTTGACGCTAAAAGGTTTGCGCTAAAGGGGAACGCAGTGGGGCAAAGACACTGTACAGTAAGCGTGGGGAAAGAGCGAATCCGTGGTTGCCTCTCATTCCTTATAATGGGCGCCGACGTGCTCGCTATGGGTATGCCTTAAAAGTGGCCATATGATGGAAGAAGAGGAATTGGATTGCTAGTGAAACGCCAAGCGTGAATTAGTAACCTAATCTGAAGCTAGCCCGTGTTCCACGACCAACGTGCATCGCTAAAAATGAGGTGAATGAAAAATCAAGTTGCGGACGCGTTTTCTGGAACAATGTCGCCTGTCTGAAGTTGCTAGTACACTGCCTGCTCTCAGAAAGGCAATGCTATCAGTAGCCGGTTTCTTTGGAACAGGGGATAGTTCATAAAGGCTTTTCCAGCTGCCACGGATACAGTTGCTTAGAGAGCACGAAACCTTGCTCACGAAGGTGGCTTGGAACTATCATATCCGAACTCAGCGTATGAAAAGACTGTGGTACATAGAAGACAGCAATATCCGACGATGGCGGTCAGGTTGACACACTAGGCGAGAGAAGAAACCCGTCACGCAACACTAGTCATTGAACCAGGAACTAATACGGTTGTAGAAACAAAGCATTTGATAGAAGTGAATCGGGGAGGTGTGTGAAGTATAAGAACAACAGACATTCGGTTAGAGAATGTATATGTCGCCAAGTGAAGCATGAACAGCGACGCGATTCACAAACGTTAGCTAATTTTCTCATGTTTTCGTGTAGATACATTCTCATTGTGAGCGCGTGGACAAAAGCTTAGACTTTCGAGTGGAGTAGCAACGCATTTCAAAAGATCTTTGTTTTTCCCTCTGCTCGTTCACTGCGCTCGTTTTTATTTCCTCGTAACGCAAATTCAGTCAGGATGCAACATTGAGTTCGTGACCAGCGCTGATAAGATTGACACAGGCCGTCCCAAATCAGTGGTGCACTGAAGGTAATTATTCATTTAAAGGCAGTGTTCATGACGCAAAAATTATCCGTTTTTTATGCAGAAACGTAAGCTTTGGGTCTCTCTAAAAAGAGTAAGTACGGAACCGGGATGAAAATGGCCAGGATGTGGGTGAAAATCTCGCGGTCCAGCCAACCCATCGGGTCACGCCGAACACATACAGCAGTTGTCCTGCTCAGTGTAGGAACCGATTGGTAATCACCTCACCGAAAAAACGGTAACCGAATTTCAAATGCTCTTTATCCCGATAAGTTCTAAAATCCAAGCATATGCTCAAACCATCGTAATTTTAAAAGGTTTTTGAGGTACACGAAACAGAAAGTAAAGTCACTTATCCTCTGTTTGCGAATGAAATTTATTTCCGTTCATCAGGTGCGTCTCGCGCGTACGCTGCGTCTCCTTCTCTCCACATTTTCTCGCCGACTCTGCCCTCGCTCCGCACAAGCGCGCGAGAGAACAGAGCAGATTCGGCTTGGAACCAGATGATACTCAACAAATTCAAAGCGCAAAAGAATTTCCGACGCATGGTCCGATGTTTTGTCGGCAGTGAGCAGTACACACAAACAGGCAGAATTAAATATTCAAGAGGTTTTTGTGAACAGTTTTTTTCTCCAATACTCGAGAAGCTTATGTTGGGTCTCCTTTTTATACCCTACTTTGTGAACTTGCTTTCCCGAAAACATCGACAACAAGAATACGGTTTTCTATCGTGAACACAGCCTTAAAATAGCTACTAGCTGCAGTGTGTGGATTTCCGCAAACCCATTAAAAATAGATATCATTTAATACGGGGCAGCGCATCTGGGCGTCATTGGTATCCAGTAAATGCTTGGGATCTAGGCGCTGCACGAGCTTCTACAGAATCGGAGAGCTAAGTAGAACTATAGAGATCAAGCTCTCTAATGGAGGAACCAAGCTAACTAGGGCTATGAGGAGACAGTCAGTGTAATATGAACACTCTATCTCTCATAGATGGCTACAGTTTCCTCAAATCCTCTTAGATCTAATGTTGTTAGCTGAAAAACGAATGCTGGTATGGAAGTGTACTTTGTGCTGGACATCACTTGACGATGCAAGGAATTCCTTCGATTCTCTTTGCCCAAGTGATAATAATGCGAATTGGAGACATTTATTTTTATTTCTGATGCTTCTTCCTTTGATCCATGCGGGATTTCGTTCTTCAGCAAGAAAGACTGAATGCTCATTCACATGTGAGCATGAAGATTTGTTTTTGTTGAACATACTATACGGGCAAGTTTTATGGTCTAGTAGGTTATAATGGGATAAATGTCACAAGAAAAACGCGGTTAACTTCCTTTTAGAATTACGTGTGTTTACAGCGAAAATTAGATCAATGGGCTGCGGAAATTTGATAACCTTTTTAGTCGCGTATCTAAGCAGAGACCGCTACAGCTTTTGGCGGGGAGGACGACCTCGTTGAGAACCGCCGGAGACACTAGGCGATCAGAATTTCCCTCCAAGACGAAGAATGGGTAATAGGAGCTCACTATAATTTTAAGTGAGGTTTGGTCATCCTCTTCTTTTTTCGACCACCAAGAGAGGGCGGTTGGAACGAGAAACTAGAGTTAGGAAAGGCGGAGCACAGAATACAACGAAAAGAGCATTTGTGATGCCTGACAGAACTGAGACCTGAACAGGAGAGATGCATTGACCTATGGAATTCATAACATCAGACGCTCTTTTTACTTTAAGTGGCATTTTTGTTGCGTGTGGCACCTGGATACTTCTGCGTCCAGAATTCTTCTCGGAGCCGGCAATCGCTCCAGCCGCGAAGCGGCTGGATTGCTTTGGTTTTGCTCAGGTCTTGCAGTCACTTAGATTCTCGTAAAATTGTCCTACAACACAAAATTTCTGGAGATTTCCTTCAGGATATACTGTCGTTCTCTGAGCCGATTTCCGGTCCCCATTTGCGGACTACGGCTATTGCATCTTGTGACACGTGTTAATCGTGCTGGGACCCTTCGGTCCCGGCACGATTCACCCTTTTCCCAGCACGATTATCATGTGTCGCATGATGCAACAGCCGTAGTCCGCGATTGCGGACCGAAATCAGGCTCGGAGAACGATATTAAGTGAGGAGGTCCAGAAAACACTGCTGACGAAATCTGAGTTAAATCGGTAGAAAATTAACAAAGTCAGATCGGCGGCTGCTCAACAAACTCTCGTGTTGTGCCCCGTGACAAGAAATGGTTCCGAGGGACGGTTTCGGAGAGACGTGTTCATGCAGTACTCTCAGTTGTGGCTACAGCCAATGGTCGCAGAAGATCAGTTGGACACGCATGTAAGTTGGTATGTAGGTACGTCGGTTAGAACTCGATTTGTGGGTTGTGGGCCTTCAGACGACGTCATTAGGACTTCATTTAAAGTGTTCTGGGCTTCAGATGACGTCCTCACGACTTTGCGGAAAAAGGGTAGGTTCAAAAAGGCGTCCATCGCATGTTGTGGAAAGTACATAGGGCATCTGATGACGTCATCAGAACGTCGTCGAAAGTGCATAGGGCATCTGATGACGTCATCAGAACGTCGTCGAAAGTGCATAGGGCATCTGATGACGTCATCAAGACGGCGTGTAAAGTGAGCAGCACTTCCTTTGTAGGATGCTCAACAAGTTGGTTACTTATTGATTATCACATCAACCCATGGTAATTGAAAAATTATTGAGTATTCCTCAGGAACATTACGTTACATCAAAAAAAGTTAACAATAATTTGTATGAGTAGTTTTCTTGGCCGACACGCCTAAACAGCAAAAACAAACCGTTGTGGTATTTCACGAGAAAGGGTTGAATGGTTTCCGAAAAAAAAGAACTTTTATTCGTTGACAAGTTTACATGGGAATACTCTTATTTCATATTGTACTTGAACAGCTTCACTTCTCCTAACAGCTGGAGCTTACCGTCTGTGTAGGTCATTTTGACATCACTTTCTATTTTGATGGGTAGGTACTTATACATATCCTCTGTTTCGGAATGAAATTTAATTCCATTCATCGCGTGCGTCTGCGCTCGTGTGATGCGTCTCCTTCTCCCCAAAATTCTCGCTCTCTCTCTACTCTCGCTCCCCACAAGCGCGCGAAGGAACACAGTAGATCTGGCTCCGAATCATAGGGTATACATTTTTATCGTTTCTCCAATAATCAGAGTCTGCTTCTGAACCACAAAGTTCTTCTGCATAAAACACAGCAACGGTTTGTTTTCGCTGTTTAGAAGGGTCGGCAAACAGAATCACTCTCAGAGAATATTCTTCACTTTTCGATCACTCCTCACTCTACTTTGCTACTCCTTCCCTTTTTGTTGAAACGTTTGTGTTGTGACACGAACCAAACCATTCCTGCTTGGAGGACGCCTTTTCTAGAGGATTCGTAGGAGAATCCGCAGGAGAGCTGAGGCCAGCTAGCACCTCTCCTAAGACAAAAACCCTCTTGGTGGAAGAATTGATGTCAGTTTGCACGCAGATGATGTTGTTTCCTCCACACATCAACCGGTCGAATAAACCCTCTTTACGCAAATTAACTCCACTGATGGCGCGAGGACTGAATTCGCGGCCCAAAGAATACACCGGGCAAGCAGGCTGCTCAAACTGAAACATCAAATCTAGAATTGGTGCTCATGTACCAGTACCAAGCCTATTTTTGAGTTATCTTGCTGATTATCTTTGCTTTTCTATAGTTAACATTGACATTGATCGTCGATTAGTGATTGACTGAGTCACCACGCAGTGACAGTCGGCAGCTCCCAATTTCAGGGTGATGGCTACGGGCCCTGAGGCAAAATATTCCGCCTGAGTAGACTAACGAGGGAGCCACAATAAGTCATAGTGACCACTCCAAATGAAATGTACTTTTCTAGAACCATTTTCGGACGAAAAGTCCGAATATGCCTATTGCAGCTGCCTAGACCCACTCTGAAAAAAAGTTATGAGCGTTTTTTAAAGCCTCGCGGCAAGGTAAACGCGGCATGGAATTTTTTAGGTGTTTTTAAATTTTTCTCCGGATTTTGCTAAAAACATGTACGTAGGGGTAATCTGGGGTGCTGAACACGAATCTGGGGTTCGCTTCTAAAAATTTTGAGGTTTATTGTAGGTTACGGTAGGTAACATGCCATTTAGAGGGAAAAACCTACCTCAATATTCCGATAATCGACAAATGGACATCGAATTCGTATTTAGCACCCCAAATAACCCCCACATAGAAACTTTGAGACGAATCTTTGCCGACTTCGACCAAACTACCGTATACCCACCGTAATCTACCGTAAGCTGACAAAAATCGATAAACTGACATCAGATTCGTGTTCAGCACTCCAGATAACCCCCACAGAAACGATTTGAGCTACATCTGTCGTCACATTCCGGAAATCGTCAAAAGTTGATTTTGCCGTCAATTTTCTCTGCCAGTGGGAAGCTTTGAACAAATATAGTCGAAAACTTCAGAAAAACGACAAATGAACCTCAGATTCGTGATCAGCACCCCAAATAACCCACCAGAACGAATTTTTAGTCGAATCTGGAATATTTTTCTAAAACGCTTCGAGAGCCCTCTAATTGGTAAAAATAAACGCCCAACCGAAAATCCGTACAAGTCCAAAACGTGCGCAAAGTTAGTCTGCGCAAAGTTTGGAAAATGTTCCTTCACCCAAACTTAGCTTAGTGGGGTAGTTTTGGGCGCTGAACACGATTATCAGGTCCGTTTCCGGAATTGCGTGAAAATAATGCGCTTTTTGGAGGGTACAATAGGTACGAAAATCGCAGAAAAAACGCTCATAACTTTTTTCAGAGTGGGTCTAGGCAGCTGCGATAGGCATATTCGGACTTTTCGTCCAAAAATGGTTCTAGGAAAGTACATTTCATTTAGAATGGTCACTATGACTTATTGTGGTTTACTTGTAAGTGCAGAAGCGAAAAAGTCTGGAAAGTATTTCCGGGTGCATATTCATTCGGAATTGTATCATTGGAGAGATAAACAAGACGGATTATAGTTTCACACGTGACTTCAATTTACAGAAACACAAGCATCGACTAAATATCCAGTTGTCGTTCTCTGAAAACATGAGTATTACTTTTTCCAATTTGAACATGTGAAGAGAAATCTGTTAACAGTGATAGCGAAATGTGGGGTTTTCAGTTCCAATGTAAAGCAACACCTTCAAACACCACTGAATCTCGTTAAAAAGATTTTCGATACTGCATGGGACACTTGATTTAATTTTGACTACCACTTCCATGATCTTTCTCCGAAAAAAAAAACAAATTATGCTGGTAATAGCTGGTAATATTGGTAATACTGGTGATAGTTGACTAAGTCTGTCACGATAGCAGATATGGTATAACAATGATTCGAAAATTGGGGTCTGTGCTGAATGGGGTTGAGGAGCCCGAGCTTGGCTGTACTGTCATAAGTGAGACACACACTGCTGGAGCCAATTATTGATACTGACTGTTTGCGAATCCAGCGAGAGTAGAGTAATAAGCCAGGCTAGAATGCATTTTTTCAAAAATGTAAGCACCGAGCGTGATAGAACCCGTGTCCTCTAGCTCGGATCGAAGCGCATTGCTCGAGACGCGTCTCAATGTTTCTGGTGACATAAAAATCATTTTCTGCCTCGTATTGAAAGAAGCAGTCTTGCAGGAACGATCAACAGCTTTGCCTCCGCAGCGTGGGGTGCCGAGAAATTCGCCAAAAGTCCTACCAGTCATACAGAGTCTCGTTCTTCGGTGGGATCTCAATAAAATTAGGCTGCCTCACACCCCTCGCAGTACCTTGGTTCTGAACCATTCATCAAAATATTCCTCGTAAAGAGCGCCGTAGCTTCGTTTTTTCGCCGATTCGTGTACCGCGTTTGCGACACTCATCTAACCGCGGCACGGTCGCTCGTGTAACAATGTCATGAAACCCCATGTTGCCGACAAGTAATTCACCACCAGCAGCAACGTGCACGAAAGGCAGGATCGGCGAGTTGGGGGTCTTTTATACTTCCTCTGCCGAGCGGCGCGGCACAGTGCATTCCTGTAATATTGATCACGCGGCGCAGCACGATCGATACTATAAGATTACGCTTCGCTGCACCGCTTGGCGGCGGAAGCATAAACGACCCCTTAGGAGACTTCGTCGCAGCCCTCAGCGGTGCTCTTCCACCACCGCAACACTCGTCAGATTACTCGTCTTTTGTCAGTTTTTTCTCCATCACAAGCATCGAGCTGAAGAACGAACGTCGCTCCTAGTGGCAAGGGAGCACCCGACTATCCTGTATTCCGTCTAATTTGCCACTTTATAAGGTAAACTCGTTTCGTCGGCGCAGTTGTGCCGTTTATCGATTGATTCCCGATTGCCGATCATGGTACTGTCGTCTTCGCGGTCGCGTTCTGTTCCAGCATCTGGAAAAAAGCGCAATCGCAAAGAAGATTCGCATCCTGTCAGGAAAGATCCACTCAGCAGTCTTGTGGATATGTCAAACGAGTCCACTGTTCCAGCATATTTGAAGCTCGTGGTGCAACTTCTGGTTGAAACCAAGGAAGAGGTGAAGGGGGTAAAGCGACAAAACGACGATCTTACCAAGGAACTACGAGAGCTCAGGGAAGAGAATTCTTATTTGAAACAGAAATTGTCACGTTTCGAAAACTCATCTCATCCCGTTCTTGTGAAGGATATGATTTCTCATGATTTTGACTCTTCTCCGTCTCTTCTTTCCTCCGATGAAGTCGAAAGACATCGTTCTATTGTTATTTCTGGTGTGTCTGAGTCCTCCTCTCCGCGTACGTGTGATAGAGTCTTGCACGATGTATCACAAGTCAATCAATTGCTTGATTTCTTGAACGTTGAATGTTTGACCGCGTCAGTGTTTAGAATGGGTAGATCACAGGCCGATCGGCCGCGTTTACTGAAAGTCGCGTTGCCTTGTAGCCGTTTCCAAAAGGAAGTGGTCAAGCGTGCCCCGCGACTCCGTTTCTACCCTCAGAAGGGCATTTATATTCGCCCTTCATTAACACTTGAGGAGAGAAATCGCAGGCGTGGGGAGCGTTTGGCTGCTGCCGAGGGTGCGAATGGAAACTATGTCAACAATTTTGGTGATCCAGTTATAATCAGTCAAAGCTCTGCGGTCACGGAAAGTCCAGCCGATCATACGAGTCGCCCATCGGGAAACTCGTAATGGATCGGCGGAAGATTAAAAAATCGATCTCGTGTATGCTCTCCAATATCAGGTCCGTTAATTCGAAACTGCGATTTTCTCGTTGCAAAGCTTTGTGAACATGATTTTGACTTAGTTGTGATCGTGGAGTCTTGGTTAAGCACGAAGAACGATCTTAGTCCACTGCTGGGCTTGGCGAACTCTCATTATACTGGAATCAGGTGCGATAGGACAGGAAAAAAGGCGGCGGTCTTGTCTTGCTATTGAAAAATACATTTCCTTACAAAATCGTTTTTCAGGAGTCGGTTAAAAACTCAGATGAGATTCTTGTCTGTGATATATTTTTCTCAGATAGGACTGTAAGATTTATTTGCGTTTACAGAACTCCCTCATGTTTCTCAAACAGCACTCCTCAACTCTCGAAAGCCGTCAGTGACTATTGTGCATGTGAAAATCTATGTGTGCTTCTTGGTGATTTCAATTTTCCATCACTTTATACTGCTGTCTATTCCCCAAATAACTGTTCTGCCTCGGAAAATTTCAAAAACGTTATTCAAGCGCATGACTTCGATCAATATGTGAATCTCCCCACCAGGGGTCAATCGTACTTAGACTTGATCTTTTGCAACGAGACTGGCCTTATTGGGAAGATCGATGTGAATTCGCCAATCGGGTCGAGCGATCACTCCTCGGTCACCTTCTGTATGAATGTGGATGTTCTTCCCAATAATGACTACTGGGTGAAAGATTATAACGCAGCCGACTACGTGGCAATTCGTAAAGCCATTGATGGTAGGACTTCGGCGCATTTTGGCTACCGTAATCCGGCGATCGCTTCAGGACCCGCGCCGCGCGACTTCGGCCGTCCTTTAAATCAACTGTTCCGTTCAGCAGTCCCAATCACTTCTTTTGGAATTTCTACCCTCTCCTTGCTGTTTTTGCTATCTGAACATCATAAAAACTCTTTTTAGCTGTCTTATAATATATTCTTTTGCTTCTTTACTGGTT
The DNA here is from genome assembly GCA_029168955.1 of Aplectana chamaeleonis. NCBI lineage: Eukaryota > Metazoa > Nematoda > Chromadorea > Rhabditida > Cosmocercidae > Aplectana > Aplectana chamaeleonis. The sequence goes on from JAPDOI010000785.1 coordinate 93,689, forward strand.
ACGATTCATTAAGGTGCTCCTTAGACGCATGCGAGTGTTTTGTATGCTAGTATTTCATTCTTTGTGACTAAGAATCGTACTTTGAATAGTTATGCATGTTTTTAATGCAATATATTATGTTTTTTTTCAGGCTTGTTTCGGCGACCGAAGATGTGGCACACATCCAGCGGGAAGCGGGTCGATTTAAGGGTGAGTTGGTAAAATTCGCACTCGTGCTTATTAGAGCTTGTGCCGTAAAATAGGCGGAATTGAGAGCATTTCTATGTGGATTTTGATTCTTGTTTCAGTAATCTGTTTTCATGTGAAATTTTTTTTTCTGTAAAGCCAGTAACTCCTTTTTCAGGCCCTCAGAGAGTCGAACACGCAGAGACCTCGCCTAGTGGACACTCAGGTAAGGTCTTCAGAAGAACATTTTGTGCTGAGTGACTATTGCGTAATCTTAGACTTTCGTGAATTCTCTCGTTAACTTACTTGGCTCTTCCTCCTATTGATTGAGAAGTAGATAAAGCTGTTATCTGGGCTCGTATGCATGAACGTTTTAAATGGGGTCAGGCTAGCATTTCAGTCGTTATCATCACGAAAACACTCTTTTAGATCAACTTTAGTTGTGATATCGAGCGATATGCTAGCCTAACCTCATTTAAAACGTTCATGCATGCAGCACCTGGAGAGAGGGCGCTGCAACCGATTTCGATGGAACTACGACCCCCTAGGGAACCAAAATCTGGGAAGCTAACGGAAAATCTAACCAACTTCCCTTCTTAGAGGGGAATTTCGTCTGGAACCTTCACGATCCCCACTTTAAAACCGGTGGAAATTTGCGGCGTAAGCCGTTTGGACAGGTTCGAGGAAGGACACAGAGCATAAGAAGTGTAAGCACTCAAACAAGCACGATTTACGCTCAAATATCGAATATTCCGAGTGGAACAGTAATCCCGCATGGACTATGGGTTCGAATTGATGCCAATTGGTGGAAAATCGTGGCGCAGATAAATTCTGGCGCAAATTTCCGAGCGGAATTTCTATATTCGAGCGCATTTGTTGCGTATTGTGTATGTGTACTCACTGCACGTTACATTTGACCTTTGTGCCTTTCCTCGAACCTGTTCAAACGACTTAGCCAAAATTCCTTCCTGAAATTCTTTCACCGTGAGAATGTGGCCAGGTCTTGACTCGTGTATCCTCTATTTCGGCGAAATGGGCGAGCGTGGAAACATTGAGTGAGTTTGGAGAGGGGGAGACGCAGCGTACGCGCACCTACATACACGTTGGTACAAGAAAATTTCACTTTGAAATAAAGCGTATACCCCACGGCAGCGGAAAAATAAGTTGATGTGGCTGTGAACTTTCCGTAATCTACTGTACTGTGCTTATCTGGGCCAAATTCTGGTCCGCAATTGCGTCTTCGACACGCTTTGCAGCTGCACGCGCTCGAGTCAGTCGGGTTTCTAGTGCCAAAGCCGACTCAATGTGGCTTTTTTATACAATTTTCTCCAATTTTTCTTAGTTTCCCGTTTCCAAAACCCACCTAGAGTCAGCAGATCGGCGGCTGCGGCGCTGGGAGCTCTTCTGACTCGGGAGCGTGCGGCCGCAAAGCGTGTCGAGACGCAGTTGCGGACCAGAATTTGGCCCAGATAAGCACAGTACTTCAAATCATTTTTCTTAAATGTGTGTGATTGATCGGTGTTTCTGTTCCCAGTGATGCGAATGTAGCTGTGGAAGCAACAATGAAAACAATTGAGACCGTGAGAATGATCAAAAGTGACTCACCGGTTAAGGAGAGCTGTTTCGGAAAAATGCTCTGCCAATTCGAGACTTTATGCTTTAGTAGGAGCGGCTCGTTATGGACTCTATTATTTTCAAGCAGCAAATTGCGCCATCAGCAAACTCATTCGCGCAAGGGGTGAATTTGTGGAGTCGGTGGATATCGAACAGTGCAGTGTGAATTTGCCGCGAGTGAAAGTGACCTATCATTACCAATCTTGACCGAAGAGCACGGTCTGAGTTTGAATGTGATAAACGATTTCGGAAAACCCGCGCTGGATACGCTGCAGGCAAAAACAAGTTTCAAGGGGGGGGGGGTCATTTTGTTCCCCCAGCGTGGTTGGCCGCCTCTTAGTGGGTCGTGGCGACTCCAGCCAGCTACGATCTGTGGCCGGTAGGTATCTTCGGGATTCCGCTAGAATTTCGCTGTGAACTCCCATCATTTGGCGTCATTTTCACCCTATATTCGCGGTCTTTTCACATCATTCAAACCTAAGCAGCAATCTTACCCATACAGTGAATTCAAGCGAAAAAAAAACCTAATGTTTAAATGTACCTAAGCATCAAGTATCTTCTGCAGAGCCATCAAGTCTCGAATTGGCAGTGATTACAGTATACTGATAGAAGTCCGCAACCTCACCACCGCCTTTTTCCGTTGCCCTGGACTGTATGTTAATTGACAGCATTTTCATTTAGGCCCCTCTCACAGTTGGTGCTATTTGCATCTGTAACCCACTGACACTCCCCCTCCGCAACACCCACCCTATCAATACGTTTGAATAAAATGATGGGGTGAGGTTGAGAAGATCACTCGAAGTATCCGACTAGAGCTCACCGGAAGTGATGACGATGATTACGTGGCCAACAGGATTGCACCTGTTCAGAAAAATAGTGAAGGAGAGTATAGTGAAGAAACAAAGGTAGCAGTGTTGATAGCTTTCTAGTGATACGCAATGTTTTATCATCGGCCCGCCTACCCGGCGTTTTTCTCATCCCTCGTCATCCACGTATTGCATGGATATCGACCGCGTCGGATACACCGGATGTCTTTCTAAACCTCACTCCATCCTTTTAATCATACCTATCGACCGGGTGGGTGTTGGGGGGTGTCGGAGGGATACACCGGGTGATTTCTGCATCCCATTTCCAACGCTTTATGTGTGTATCGACCGGGCTGGATACGTCGGCTTATCCAACTATGACCGGGGCCTTAAGTGCTTACGACCACCCCTCACCACCCGTTCAGAAATTACACATCCTTGCTTGACCTTCCATTGCGATTCGAGGTGTCCGTTTACAGAGCATTCTCTGCTGCCAAATTATCACAAATTGAATCTCTCCTATAGTCTACAGCAATCGAAGTAGGACCTGGTGAGGTTGAGGAATCGTCGTAACATACGGTAGTTTGTTAGTGGTAGCACTCATTTTTGCGAAACTGCTGTGATAGATCGGTGAGTCTGTGTTTTCACCGATACGACAGCATCTGTGGAAGCAATGAAAACAAGTAAAATGTGAGGGTGGAAACGAAAACTCACCGACCTCTCAGTTATTTCGAAAAAGTAAGTGATAACACAATCGACTACAGTAGATATGTTAGGAGTCCGCAACCTCACCAGGTTCTTCTTCTATTGCTGTAGACTATACAGTATACGTTTCGTCATCCATTCCGCATGTTCAAGGGGTTTTCAATGAATTCCGATTACTTTTTCAGCCTCCTGAAGATGCTGACAGCCAACAGTCGAGCTCAGTTGAAGCTCAGGTACCGAATTTAAATGAGTTTTAATCAGTTTGATATTAGCACCTTTTTTGTACTCTTGAATAAAGGCGTGGCGTGAAAAAAAAAATTGGAATTCAAGCCAGACTCCAAGCAATCCCAGCATCTTGTGATCTCCAATGAGGGGGGTCGTAATGCTTTTCAGACAGGAAAGAGACGTGGGAAACGGGGGAGGAGCGAAGTGTGGGTTGGACGAACACTGCGTTATCGCGGCCACAGCCCCGACAACTTACAAGTCTCGCGGCAGTGTTTGGCCGCGTCAGAGAAGGAGACCACTGTCAAAAACGTAGAGAGTGGGTTGTCGCTAAAGCCTCAGGCACTCTTTCGGAATAGACGACCCACTCAAGGAAAAAAGGTTTTCGCGTGCAGTTACGGGGCTATGTTTTCATGTTTTTGCTTCTTATCACGTAAAAGCATAGGATAGCATGTTAAATTCATGCAAATAGCATGTATAGAACACCACGAAAATCCAACTGTATTGATTGGGTCGTCTATTCCGAAAGAGTACCAAGCCTCATTCACTTAAAGTCGAAGCAACCTACGATACCGGCACGATCTGAAATCGCTCCGTGCAGCGATTTCAAATCGCTCGGGCGGACGTAATTTCGCGTGAAATAGACGGACAACTGCGTACCAAGCCGCGGGAATGAAAAAAATGGTTTTTTTCCTCGGCATTTCTATTTATTTTTTTTGACATTCTTGCCCCTTACTTTTTGAATTAAAGAGTTTTGCATAGTTTTCAAAGAAAAAAAAATTCACGACCCCCCCCCGAGATCAGAAATTGCTCCAGCTTTCTAGAAATTTGTTTACCTCATTTCATGTTTCGCTGGATTTTCGTAGTTTTCTCTGCATGTGTTCCTTGCACCAGCATTTCACATTTTGGTCTTTCCTTCTTTGCTTTGTTCAGAAACGAAAACTTGACAAAGTGAGCCTACAGCTGCATGCTAAGACCCCAACAGATTAGGTCGTCTGATCCGAGGGAGTACCAAGACTGCTGGGGTCGTATTCGCCAACAACCCGCCGGGTAGTCGAAGGGTAAATGAGGTGAAATTTCAGTACAAAACGCGCGCTCCACGGCCACCTCTCGCCTCCCTTGGCTTCCCTCGCGACCGCCGGAATTTTTCGAACAGCATAGCTGAAGAATGGCCGCTTCGCGATGGAATTTTTATCTTTTTGCAGTGATATCGATACGTAACACAGTTTGCATTTCCATCTTACATGGTGTAAGATGGGTTGGTCTGCTCCTCTGCCGCGCGCGGTATCATCCCTTCCGCTTCCCTTCGACTACCCTCGGCGGGTTGTTGGCGAATACGACCCCTGGAATACTAAAAAGATAACGTCGAAGGTAGGCTTATCAGGGCTATCATGTTTAATTCTCATCACTGTTGTGTTTTCCCATAGTCGACCGACCGCTCAGCTGTTTGCTTCGTCCGGAATCATCTGAGCGAGATAGGCTTCATAAAGGGCGCGATAAAATGAATCGATTGTCATTTCCTAGCAAGGAAAGTATTAGAAGCGTAGGTCTTCATTGAGGAAATCTATTAGCATATGATATTGTTCACGTCCGGCGTGGTTGAATAGTATTGGTGACCAGCCGCGAGTAATCGATCTTGAAGACTTATGAGCGCGGAAAACTTGCCGTCCATAGCACTTTCCGGTAGAAGAGCTAAGCAAGACTGGTATTGCCGTCGGTGGCGCAGGCGTTAGGGAGGGGGAGTATTAGGCTGGCGACCAGGGTTCGAATCCCTCCGTGGACCAGTGTTTTGCAAATTCACAAAACTGACATATTTTGATGTTTTGATAAGGAATAATATCTCAAATGTTAATTTATCAAACTATGGCGCGATGTAGACATGTCGGTAGTGAAGACGACTTACCCCACCCCAGCTTCTAACCTCCGCACCAGCACGCGTAGGAACCAAATGACTTTTGTCGTTTTATAGCCTGTATTCAAACCTGAAGTTAAGGTCAGAAAAAGCGAATCGCGGAAGCATAGCAAGTCCTAAAAAAGTTTTTCTTTAAGGATTCCGTGCCGACATCCCCAGTGTCCTCGAAGAAGTACCAGATTCACAAGTGCAGTTTGTGCGGAAAATCTCTCATGTTCTATCACCTACTCGATCACCTAAGAGGAGTGCACGGCGACGCTGGGAAGGAGCTAGCTCTCCCGATGTTAGGAAAAACTTTTCCCTGCAAGTTTCCTCCCTGTGAATACAAGGGAGTAAATGTACAAGCTGTTCGGAGGCACGAACTCCGTTATCACCATGAAGAACAAGAAAACCGCTTTAAATGGGTCTGCCCCGTTTGCAACGTTCCAGTAAGGGATCAACAAGGACTGAACAGGCACTGTGCGGAAAAGCATGAAAATCCAGACTTCCTGCCTCAATCGAAAGAATTTCCCTCGGAAACCGACTTTGAGGTAATTTCATTCACATTTTGAGCTCACTTCACCTGAATGCTTAGAGAATTTTCTTGCAGTGCTGGAAAAACGATGTGGAACAGTTACATGTGATTAAATGGAGAAGAAACGGGGTGAAGAAGGAATCTAACCAGATTAAGAAATACTTTGTCTGTCACAGGTAAGATAGAGAAACTGGGAAAATAACGTTTATGAAATTAATAAGAACAAATTACAGATCGGGGGTGATCAGACACAGGTCGAAAGGGATGAGAAACCCACACCAGTCCCAAATAACAACTCGCTACTGCACAGCATTTCTTAGGGTGAGCGAGTTTAAATATCAAAAAAGTGGTAAATTGGCTAAAAAAGATTACAGTGCAAATATCCGTACACTTTAGGCGCAAATCCGAGCTGATGGTACGGTGACTGTTCAATTTTGCTCAGCACACGTCGGTCATATTGTCACTGCGTCTAACCTGCCTCTGTCAGATGCCGACAAGCAGTACATCGGCCACTACCTCCAGTTGGGACTTCCCATTCCATCAATCTTATCCATCGTTAGGAAGCAACAATCTGGCCCACGTCGAAGGCTCTACTGGATAAATGCGATGGACATCAGAAACACGCAAGAGTCTCTCTGCCTCTTACCAGGCAGATTGCATGAAGATGACCTGGAATCTACAAAACTTCGATTTGATCTACAAGTAACGTCTGACGGTCTACGGCACCTGCGACTGCCGGAGAGTAGCGGAAGCGATTTCAGATTGGTCATTGTAACACCCGAGCAAATAGAAGTTCTTCAACTATATGGCTCAAAAGGAATAGCAATTGACGACACACACTGTACTACGAAGTACAACCTGAAACTAGCGACTGTGATGGTCGTCGACGATTACGGGCGTGGAATACCCGGGGCATTCTTGCTGTCTACTAAAATGGACAAACAAGAGTGCATGCAGCTTTTTGTGGAGTTGAAGAAATATTTAGCTGATTTCGCACCTCGCTTCTTCCTTTCGGACGACACTAATTCGTTCTGGAATGCGTACACCTCAGTCTTCCCTCTCCACACGACCACGAAGCTTCTATGCTCATGGCATTGTTTGCGAGCGATTTTCGACAAGTTGATGGCCATTTTCCCTGATAAAGGAAACGAACGAAGAATTATTATTGCAAGCTGGGTCAAAGTTCTCTTCACGCAGTCTAACAGAATTGAGTTCAGTCGTGCCAAATCGCAGTTATTGACTCATCTAAAGCAGTGGGCAAGAGAAGGAGACGCGAAATCGACGACGTTTCTGGAGTACTTTGATACCCACTATCTGAAGCGAGAAAGTCAGTGGGCGCCCTTCAATAAAGTAGAGGCCATTGCGAACACTACCATGATATTGGAGCGATGGCACCGCACCCTGAAGTATCAGCTGCTTAATCGATCAGCTAACCGCCGCATAGACGAGCTCGTCGACATCCTCATCAAATGCGTACCCAACATCGCTAGGGATCACGCCGTACAGGTGAGCGCAGATGATGTTTCTCCTCTTCAGAGACGTTGACCTTCAATTTAGGACGAAAGAGGACTCATTTCGGGTAAATTCCGTGCGAAGGAAAACAGCCGTCGGCACAGGAGAGCAGTCGAGCAGTCGACAAATATTGACTTGAAAAAAGTAACAGATGAGGAATGGATTATCCGTTCATTCACAACGTCGAGGGAGTACAAGCTTCTCGTTAAAGCTTGTTCCTGTGCTAACGTGAGTAATATATATATATATATATATATATATATATATATATATATATATATATATATATATATATATATATATATATATATATATATATATATATATATATATATATATATATATATATATATATATATATATATATATATATATATATATATATATATATATATATATATATATATATATATATATATATATATGAAAAGTCGCGAAATTTCACTTTTGAAGCTGACAGGTTTTAGGAAAAACTCCGTTGTCCACTTTGCACAGTGTGCCCCCAATGCGTCTCCTGTACGTGTGCGGATGCTGTTAAGCCTGGAGTGTCGTGTAAACACGCTCACGCTTTTGCAATGAATTTCGACGGTATGGAAAGCAACATTCTTTTCTCGCAGACAATCTTCAACGTTCATTCCAGATTCGGCACATACTAGAGCAAACACTCCCAGCGCGACATCGGCTTCTGAAGGCGCAAGCGCGTCTAGCGAGGCAGAAACTGTGGTCGAATCTGATAACCACTTATCTGACTGTGGTGAGGATACCGACGTCGCCAGCTTGCCTGTCGATAGCGCAGACCTGAACAAGCTTAAGGTGCAAGAAATCTGCGAGGTAGGTAATAATATTTCCCGAAACCTGCAACTGGTTGGAGGATATGTCCTATAGAATTGTTTTTTATTTCAGCTCGCAGACAGAATTTGTTTCAATGCTATATCAATGCAGCGCCAAGTGTCCGCCGAGACCCCAGAGAGACTCGATGAAATTATTGGAAAGCTCAAGGAAATGAACGTCAATTATTTTGATCAGTAGTTCTGGTGTTCGAACCTCTTTCTCCTGTTGGATTCTATAGACGTGTTCAGGAAACATGGAAAATCCACGTCTGGTCCCGAGGAGACACTGCCCTCCCAAGGGAAGAGTGGTTGTAACACGGCAACAAGGCATTAGGAAACTGGCGAAGGTATAATTAATCATTGATTCTCATTTATCTAAATCATTTGTTTCCATATATCTTTCCTTTCCATTTGCAGCGGACGTCTTTAAGAGAGGCGAGGGAGGCTCGTGTTCTGGATTTCCACCCATGCGATATCGATTTGAATGCACTGCAAGTGTGCACTCTCTGCCAAGAGCTCGAGCCCCCGATAGAAGATGAAGACCAGACCGAAATCGACTGGTGGGCATGTCGAGCTTGCAGAGCATGGGTGCACCGGGACTGCATGGGGGACAACACTTGTCGTGTGTGTGGAGGTACTTTCCGTCCCACTGAAGAAGATTTGTAAATTCTGAGGTTTTTTTGTTGTCCTGTTCATCAGGTGTGTTAACATAACGAAAACAATAATAATAATAGTTTTGTTATACTTTTGCCTTGCGAGGTTTTAAAGATGGAACTTTATGGAGCGGCCTGACGTTTCGACGTTATCGTCGTCTTCAGAGGCCTGAACGTTTTTGCGTCACGTTCAGGCCTCTGAAGACGACGATAACGTCGAAACGTCAGGCCGCTCCATAAAGTTCCATCTTAAAAACCTCGCAAGGCAGAAGTATAACAAAACAAATCATTTCAAATGCCGAGGTTCCAAGAAGAGAGAAGTTGGGAGCTAATAATAATAGTATTAATATATTTCTATGATATCCATAGTTATTTCTCAGATGTCCCTAAATTACCATATTTGTTTGTATTGTATTGTATGTATGTATTGTACATGTACCTCTATGTATTGAGAATTCGCGCTACTGTATGACAGGACTTCTCATTCATCTCGTGCTCATTTCGTTTATTGGTTACCTTTTTTTTCTGTGACTTTGAAATGTCCGACTCACCAACTGTACTCGTGTTGAAAAAAAATATATGGACGATCGGTTCCTCTTTAATAACATTAGCGCACGACTACAGTTGATCCACTTTCTTAAGAAACCGATTTGCCGATTCAGTTGATAGTTTGTAGGACTTTTATATTTTTGTATGACTACCGGTGTATTTTCTACGGTGATGGTGAGAAATCGGGTAATGAACCTATTTGGGTGATGACTTAAAATTGGTAGATGATTATTTGTTCAAATGTATATATATATATATATATATATATATATATATATATATATATATATATATATATATATATATATATATATATATATATATATATATATATATATATATATATATATATATATATATATATATATATATATATATATATATATATATATATATATATATATATATATATATATATATATATTAACTCGAGGCCCCATTTCTTTATGCGGTCATAAAAAATGTCTAGTTTTGCACTTTAATGTCCATAGTTTCAACTACGTGATTATCTACATATGCTCAGACGGATAGAATAACATTGGTAATGCAAAATGTCCCTTTATCTGAATGCTAAAGGGCAAAAGATTCAGGTGAAACCCTACAATTGCATTGCAAGGTCGTATAGTTTTCGTAAAATGGGCTGTAGAGTCAGTTCATTTACACAGCCTTGAGCAACATTCTGGAAGAAATCTTTTTTTTTCAAGGATTTTCCGCAAATTCAATGGACGACGATCTGAATGATTCCACTAAGTAATGTGGTGTTAGTAATAACTTGAATAAGCTATACCACAGCATTCACCTCAAAAATGTGGCTTGAAATAACAGAGGCATAATGAAAGTACTCAAAATTCCGTGGAAAGCTTTAGAAAGAAACGCTTTCGACTTCACGTGATGCTCAGTGGAAAAAACACTAGAAAGCATCCTATCAGAAAAATAGATGACACTTGCTGCATTGAAATACTCTGAATGGAATACAAGTGTTTTAGTAGGCTTATTAGAAGGGACCTGATCTTCAAAAAAAGATGAAGAATATTCTAGACAGGTTTCCCCTTAATGTCTGTAGAGAAGCTGCGAAATTTTTAGAACACACAAATTGGAACTTTCGGGAGCAAGATTTTCAATAATAGCTCCTCTCGAGAAGGTAGTAGTTCGATATTGCTTGAAATAGACCATGAAACGTGTCTGGATAAGGAGCTAGCGCGCTCTGCAGCGAAACTGCGACGCGACACGCGCGCGTCTAAAGTAAATGAAGCTGCAAATGGCTTGAGCTGAGAGGAAATTTGAGCGTTGGGTCCTAAAGCGATCGCCGGATTACGGTAGCCAAAATGCGCCGAAGTCCTACCATCAATGGCTTTAGGCAATTCGTGGGTATTTGGATACTATTGATTGGTTGGGTTCATTGAATGCGGCTGGGATTGTTGATCAAATGTACGAGACTTTCATCGCGGTTTTGCAACATACTATTGACATTTTTGTTCCACTTAAGAAGTGCAGTCGGGCACAACTGCATCTTCCTCCATACTTAAAAAACATGTTAGATTATCGATCAACACTGTGGGCTAAAGCAGTATCTCAGAATGACGTAGAGAGCTGGAATTCTTATAGATCTTATAACGAGAAAACAGAAAAGGGTTTAAATCGCTATAACAGTTATTTTGAAAGAAAGAAAATCGAATGCAAGCATAAATCCGCCCTCTACAAATACGTGAGTTCCAAGAGTGCAAAAAAAGCAATTCCAGTTCTCGAGTCAGAGACTGGTAATTCTGCTTCCACTGATTCAGAAAAAGCTGATCTTCTTGCCAGAATTTTTCAGAAGGTTTACAACACGTCCCCGGAACCTCTTTCTGCTTCTTTGCAAGAGTGTTTCCTTGCCATGGAGGCAACTCTCTGGTTTTATAGGAATGATATTTTTGAACTGCTCAACAAGTGGCCAAACTCCTACTCTAATTCGTCGGATTTTATTCCACTAATTTTCATCAAAAATGTGCTGCATCACGTTGTTCGACTACTGGAATACATATTTAATCTGAGCCTAATGAGGAGTGAGGTTCCCATACGTTGGAAGCACGCTTTTGTAACGCCTATTCCGAAAAAACCGGCTTATAGCAATCCGTCTAACTACCGACCCATCAGTATAACCTCCATATTTGCAAGAACTTTTGAGAAAATAGTCAAACGTCATATTTTGTCTCACCTTGCGAAACATGATATCATTTCCAGCGATCAATTCGGCTTCTGGAAGGGAAGGTCAGTTGAAACATCGCTCCTTTCTTCACTCAACGACTGGAGTAGTGCTGTTGACTCAAAAAAGCGCGTCGACGACGTTTTCTTCGACTTTTCCAAGGCGTTCGATAGAGTTCGCACCGCCAAATTGTTAATTAAGTTGAAATCAATTGGTATACATCCGCAGATTTGTTCTTGGATCCGGTGCTTTTTGAAAGAAAGAACTTACCAAGTAAGAGTAGGGGAGGCTTACTCACCAGTTTACTCCGCTCATAGTGGAGTACCACAGGGTGGTGTGCTCTCCCCATTACTTTTCTTGATATACACTTATGAGTTGCCTACTCTAATCTCTAGGTTTGGTGTCAGCTGCAAAATGTACGCAGACGATATAAAAATTTACAAGGTTATTGAGAAACCAGAAGATTCTGATGACTTGCAAAAAGCAATTACTCTGGTGGGGAACTGGGCGGAACAATGGGAATTACCTCTTGCTGCTGAAAAATCAAAAGTGATGACGATTGGGAAGGCAAAGGATAAACCACAATATTACGTCAATAACAAAATCCTTGACCATGTTTCAGAGACTAGGGACCTCGGAGTGATCATAAACCGAGCGCTTGATTTCAGTCCCCACTGTAGATCTATAGCCAACAAATCTCAGTATCGTTTTTTTAATCTTTTCAAAATAATCAGAACAAAAAATTCTCGGCTTCTTCTGAAGGCATATAAAACCTACGTCCGTCCTATTGTCGAAAGTGGGACAAGAGTTTCCAGCTCATATAAGAAAAAAGACATTGAGTTGCTTGAAAGCGTGCAAAATAACTTTACACGCAAACTCGTTATGAGGTGTTTCGGTCTCAGCTACTCATCAATCCTAAATGGTGCTGATAGGAGAAAACAATTGGGGCTTCCTTCTCTCACCAGTAGAAGGAACCGATATGATCTTTTGATGATGCACAAAATAATGACTGGCAGGGTTTCGATAGATTCATCTAAATTCTTTATTAGGTTTACTTCCAAAACAAGAAAGGGAGGACTAAGAGTTCGTGACTCTTCGGTCAGAAGTAATGTCAGATCAAATTTTTTCTGCAACAGAGTAATTCGTGGATTCCAGGCTATGTTAAAGGATGGCATATTAAACATGTCTACAAATTCTTTCCGAGCTTTCCTTGACCGCCATGAACAACTTTAGGTTCTCTTTCTAGGATTAGTATAGAGGCGGTTTATTGTTTCAGCGTTTAATATTTGTTTCTTGAATTTTTTCCTCATTGTTATGCAGACCGTTTTCCTTTCTCTCGCTTATATTTGACTCAGTTCGGCGATTGTTATTTTTCTACGTGGAGCAGTAGCTCTGCGTCTTGAATAAATAAATAAATAAAAATAAAAATGAGCGACAGTCGGACATTTATCACGAAACGCGTTGGAACCCGCATCGGAGCAACGGCGTCGGCCGTCGTAGAAACAGTTCTCGCGTGTGGGTCGCAGCGACGTGTCGCGAAGGGCTAACATACTCCACATGTGCAGATGCCTATCGTTTTCACTGTCGCTGCCGCTGTGCAGCACACTGCGACAGCGAGAGATTTAGAGGGCGGAAGCTCCGCGTCAGGCGCTCGCTGTTGCTGCGCAGAGCAACGCAAAAGTATAGCATTGGTCTTATGTGCGCAGCCGCGTTATTTTTTTTGGAGAGGCCAGGATCATACTTCCGTAGCGGCGATGCGTGAAAGAAAAGCGATATTGCGCTTCGGAGGAAATCGATTGTCTCTATAGTCATAGAGGCAGTTCGTGAAGTTAAATGGGAGATGTTCTTCTGGTGCTAGTTGAGGCCTCCGTATACAACCACATTGCCGAAACTTTCAGAGAATATGCATATTGCCACGATTTTATTACAACGTTGCCCTCTGGACACTCAGGAAGTTGGAGCTCGCCACCCGCGCGCATTTCAGGCCTCGCTCGCCACCCGCTCACCTCTCATTTTGAAGAGCTCGCCATCCGCTATTCCGTCGTCTTCGCTCGCCACCCGCTATTGGTATGGGGGCTCGCGAGCGCAAGGAAAGGTGGTATAGCATGTCGCGAGCTGTTAACTAGCGAGTCGTCTGCTGAGTTGTTATCGTCCTTTGAGGTATTGCGCAACATTTCAATCAATTTTTCCCTACATCACACAATTTCTCATTCTTTTTGTTTCTGCACGAATTTTTTTTGCAGCCTATGAAGCTCAAACTGGATATGATCATGTTTCCAACCCGATGCTAACGATTACGGCGGCTGCCGAAATCGTAACTTTTAGTATCGTCACTCGCATATGTGCACAAATGTGCGTCAGTTGTGTTCGTTAGACGTGTTGATCTTCTGACGGGCAACTCGTTCATAGAGCTCACTTTTTGCTTATCTATCCCACCTGATTTGGGTTTCGTTTTTTTTTTTGCAACAGTGAAGTCTTCGTTAGACGCATAAAAGTTGAGCGGTCTCGGAAGCGTCAATCCCTCCTCGGAGTCCACAAGCAGCCCGCGCACTGGACGAGTTACATTCCGCAGCCGCCGTGAGGGTTACCTGCGAGTATATATTCATAGCCGGTGAACCTGCCTACATACAGCATATGAGCCACTGACCCCCGGAGAATAGCGGCTAGCGGATAAAAAATCACAGCTCTTCAATTCTATACCCATATCACTAGAAACATATTATTATGAACTAAAAAACGAGAGCAGCGAGTAGGGGGCTCGTCAAGCCCACGCTGTGGTGAAAAGGAGGGGGATGGATGCGGGGTCAGGCTCCTCTGTGACGAAAGATGAGGACGAGATGCAGGGTCAAGTCAACGCTGCGAAGAAAGGAACGGGATGGGTGTTAAGCACACATTCAAGCCCCTTGAAAGGCGTGGTCGTGGTTGGGCTCGAGTATTTTTGGCTTTCTCAAGGTCAAAGATTTATAATCATACGTGACCTCTGGAGTTACTTCAAAAAATGAGATGCTTCAAAGTTTCCGAAAAAGCCAACCGATTTTTCGAACAGCTCAATAATTGAATTTTCCAGTGGGTTTGAATATAAAAGGAGTTGCCGAATATCCGAAGTAGGCTCCATATTTAAAAAAAGCTTCTTCGTGATTTTTTCGTCCCGTTTCGCTTCAATGCACCTCCTAACAAAGACATTTTCAGCAAAAATCCGGCAGTTACATAGCTAGATGGGAAGTTTGAATATTTGATCGATATGAACACCTCCACGTTTGCCTCTCGGTGAACCTCGGCATCAGAATGTAATGTGTGCCCGAATGAGAATGGCGGCCCGGCGTGTTTGGCAGGCGGCCGTCGCATGTGCCACCCTCGGACGAGTGTTGGATTTCAACGACGGCCGTCCCCTCTCCCCCCGTCTGCAGAGCTGATTGATCGGCGCAGTGCTTGCTGCCAGCCGGTGCCTGCCCGTTTGTAGTCGATGGCGGTGGGGACTTTTCGCATGCTCGCCCGAGAGCGGCGAACGCGACGGCCGCCTGTCAAGCACGCCGTTCGCGTTCGCCGCCTTTCTCATTCGGACGTACCTTAGCTTGAACGTTGACTTCAGCCGGCACGAGGTAGTGTGATGGTTTATTAACGGACTAGCGTTTCGGCGGTCTCGCCCTCTTCGGAGTCTGAAAAAGGTCGAATCTACGTGTAAAAATACTCGGCCAAACAAAGTTTACCCTACTAAAACTCAAGACAAAATTTACAAACAAATAACTGAGATATTGCCCTCAAGCGCCAATGTTTTCTCAAAGTCTGTAGAGCATCAGGTCATCAGTAGAGCACAAAGGGGTACCGAGATGTCAGAAAGCAGCACACATATCAGAAGGCTAGTCTGATGTAGGGCTGCCGTTCCCACGTGATATTTATACCCTCGTCCTTTCGGTTAACCTTGGGGTCTCTCTCATTGATACGGGGTGGCATGCACGTACGCGGCGGGTTAGGTCAGGTTAGGCTTTTCGGCCGCGGCGCGGTGAGATGAAATACAGCCATATCGATCAGCGCCGCGATGCGTTTAGAGCTTTCTGCTCGAAATCATCCAATGGCGCCGCACGCGGCCGCCGCTTGGCTGCTGCCGCGCCGCCTGGGGAGAGCGGGCGGCGCGGCGACCGCGTGCGATTCGTATCAGCATTATTTGCTTTTCCTTGTTATTTCACATACATTCTCATTTCTTGTTTCTCTTGTTAATCATTATAAGTCACTCCAAGGTCTTGGGCGTCGCTTGAAGCAGGATGGGTTGTGAATGTTTCAATTTTTCGCTTTTGAAACCACTTTTCTCAAGAGAAAATTTTTTCGACGATTTACGTGCTCTCGAGTGCGTTACGATACAAAAAATTGTAGTTGTTCCTGTTATGTGAATAATGTTGCCCGTCATTAGCGGAGAACACAAAAAAATGTTTTGAAGGCAAGAAATTTCCCACGTCCCTCATCCACTCCACGCTGTAGTTAACCTTGCCATAAAATGTACAGTCGTAAACAATTCTGACATCAAACGTTAATTAGTAGGGATTAAAGAGAAGATTGAAAGTGAGATATTCATGTTTTCTAACAAGATTAATGTAAAGATCCGCAAACCTCCGTCGAATGCATGATAAGGTACGCAAATGTGCGTCGCCCGCGTCAAATCGACGCAGCCCGGTTATACATCCTAGTGGTGCGATTTTTCAAGCGGCGCGCCGCGCCGCCCACCTTTCGCCGCGCCGCTCGGCGGCGGAAGTATAAACGACCCCTTAAACAGGGTTTGGAGTATCGGCGCGTTTGATGATAGCGGCGCAAGGACTGAAAGGAGGTTAAGCTAGCACTGAAAAATCGTTCTCTCGCAAACCCTACTCAGGAGAGTGGGGCAGCCAAAACCCCGTTGAGACACCAACTATCGATTATCTCTAGCACTCGCAAAGCAACCATGCAACGCGCCGACGCCTGAAACCCTGCCTAACCCCAACATAACCCGCCGCGTACGTGCATGCCGCCCCCGGAGTGCCTCAAGCGCTTTTCGCGCACTTGTTTTGGCCTCCCGCGCTAGTATCTCTACTCGCAACTGGAATTAACCCTGTGGCAGCCCAACGCTGTGATGACTCGCAACCTTTCCTTCCCATCCAAGTGCTCTTTGATGATCACATGCAGTGGGCGGGCTGTTTCACCCATATATTCCTGGCCACAGCTCCGACATGTGATCAGATAAATAACCTCAGAAATCAATACAGTCACCATCTCTGCCCGCGGGACAACTGACACACTGTGGCGTGACGCATGCATGATCATACTGACAATTCCGCACTAATTGCCGCTTTATATTATTGGGCAGTATGGCCACCAGAGATACAGAATTTTCCAATCCCGCTCCTCGAAGGCATTTTCTGACAGCGCGGCTCACATCATCGGATATGAATGGCATTATGGAAGGAACTTTGTCGCTTGGTGGCAAATTAGGACTTCGCTGGCCTTCTTGGGCGTTTCGCCACCTGCGCGCTGGTGGTCCATAGCCATTAATTTATTTATTTATTTACTTATTTATTTATTTATTTATTTGTTTATCTATATTATTTATTTATTTATTTATTTATTTATTTATTTATCTACTTATTTATTTATTTTTTATTTATTTATATATTTTTTTATTTATTAATTTATTTATTTACTTATTTATTTATTTATTTTATTTATTTATTTATTTGTTTAATTAATTAGTTATTTTATTTATTTTTTTACTTATTTATTTATTTATTTATTTATTTATTTATTTATTTATTTATTTATCTATACGTGGAACACCACGCGTGAACAAAAATGCGGGAAAAATCAAGGCATAAACATATAACACGGAAACAGAAAGTATTGTAATGTGAGAATGTCTCAAATAGGTTAATACAAATGAGTCACAAATCGTGCGGGAAGCAAACTAAGCAGTCTCTTAGAGGTACTTGTCGATCAGCTTTTTGTACTGGGCTAGGGAAGTTGGTAATGGATGTTTCTTGGTGAGCTTCAAAAATTCGGAGCCGGCCCTTTGAGTTAAAAACTTGGCTCTTACACAGGTTTTGACACTTGAAAAAATAAGCGTGGACGCACCACCTCTCGTGTTTGAAGAGGAGAACCTATAAAATGTGTCGATGCGAATAGGTACTGCACCGGTGATTAATTTGTAAATCATAATGAGATCATATTTCGTTCTCCGATATGGTAGGGTGGGAAACAGATTGTGAGTGGCCCTATCTGCCCTAATTGCTATCATGTCACAGTGCTCCGTAAAGGTTAGTTGTTCGTCTATAATAAACCCCAGATCTCGCAGGGTTCTAGTACTAGTTCCAACTCACCAAGGTAGTAGATGTTCCTATCAGCAGAGTTGCCAAGATGGAGCACTTTAGTTTTAGTTGCTGACAGCGGAAGCTCCCATCTCTCTGACCAATCCGCAATTGAACTCAATGCCAATTGTAGAGCGACACAGTCCCTACTATCCTCGAAGTTTTATGCATATACCTTGATATCATCAGCGAACATTTTACATTTTACATTACATTTTCACATTTTTTTTTCGTTGAGAGTAGCTATTTGGCAAGCTAGGCTTTTAGACGCCTCGCGCTCTTCCTTTCCAGAACACATATTTATAGCAGTGCGAAACATGTTTCTGACAACCGCAAGCTTTGGCGGAGTGGAATGCGCGGACCGCCAGTGGACCAGAGTATTTTTGTTCGAAGGTTTGCGGTACCACTTTAACACTTTTCTGTCATTTGTCAGTTGAATCTGGACATCCATGAAAAGCAACCAGCATTCCGACGGTGTTTTCCGGTTCAGTTTTATGTGTGTGTAACTTGCTGTTTATATGAACGCCAAAGTTTACGTTGAGATTTAGAAAATTGTGATGAAGAAGTATTGCACCCATTTGTTAAGATTAAATCATAGTAAACACTTGGGGCTCTAAGAATTTGTTAAATAATTTGAAACTGACTGTAGTAAACTATTTTTGACAGCCCTGTACCCTTGTACATTTTCTTTTAAACATGTACTGTGCTTCTCTGGGCCAAATTACGGTCCGCAATTGCGTCTCGACATGCTTTGCGGCCGCACGCTTTCGACTCGGAAGAGTTTCCAGCGCCGCCGCTGCCGATCTGTTGACTCTAGGTGGGTGTTAAAAACTAGAAACTAAACAAGGTTCGAGAAAACTGTTTAAAAAAGCCACATCGAGTCGGCTTCGGCGCTGGAAACTCGACTGACTCTAGCGCGTGCGGCCGCAAAGCGTGTCGAGGCGCAATTGCGGGCCGGAATTCGGCCCAGAGAAGCACAATATTGTTACTGTGAAAGAATACACGGTGCCATCGCAACACACGGGCACTATGATATCGCACTTGGGCACGCTCATTTTTTCATGCCGCAACTATCTCCTGATTTTGTAATGGGAGGAAAACGCTGAGTTGGTGTACAAATTGCGCGGCGGCACGGAAAAGCGGGCGTGGCCATGTGCTATACTATAGACTCTCCCCTGCAGGCAAAAATACCGAATACCCAAACCGAAAGCTAAAGTATGGTTTGAATTTAAAGCGGAAGCTACATTCAAGAGCCCGCCACCAGCTATCTTTCCGTCGGCGATCAGCGCAATGTAAGCGCGCCGACGCAGAGTTGCAAGCGCCCCCCGTAATGTGGTGAGCATGCCATTGCTCGCCACCCGCTAACATTCGGCTCGCGGATCGCGCGAGGTGCTGCGCGCCGCCGGACTCTTGGTTAGCGGGTCGCGAGCGCTATTTTTCTGAGCAGCGACTTCGATGCCAACGCGGCGATATGCATATTTGCTCAAAATTTCTGAGATGTGGGGGAAAACGTAATATTTAACCGATCTCGAATGCTTACATTATCCCATTTCACTCGACGAAATGCTATTTTGCTCGTCAGAACAGCGAATCCATCAAAAGCGCAGCATCGCCGGGATTGATCGATACTGGTATGTAGAAAAGTGCGTGTTTAGCGAGAGTGATTCAAGCTATGGCAACGCTTTACAAGTTCCAGAATGCAAAATGCTGATGGGATGAAAGAAGGAGAATAGACTGCCGTGCTTGTAGGCCGTATCTTTATAATAATCGTGTTGGGACCACAAACTTCCGTCTCGATTGTTCATCCCGGCACGGCTACCTTCGAACGTGCTGTAGCAGCGGTTGTCTGCAACTGCGGACCGTGGTTTTATAAAGTTTAAGCGAACGTTTCGAACCATCTGACTTTGGCGATTTTTGAAGCATTCAGCATTAGTCCTCCGGCAGTCTGACATATGTACCGATCGAAAGCTCGGTACATAAAATCTTTTCTATCTAACGTTGCCTCCCACTTGGATCAAAGCTTGCTCATTCGCGGAATATATGCTATTATTCAGTGGCAATCTTCAGTACTGAGCATCTTTGGGTGCTTCTATTTACTCAGAGGTTAACCACCAAATGTTCCAGAATTGAAAGGAGATTGGAGCCACTTCAGAACTAGAATATGGCGTCAGCAGAAATTTTCGACGGAGTGTATTTACTGGTTTTTAGATTCTTCGACTTTTGTGATTTTGCGACATGCATTTTGTTTTGTGGCTTATTCAAGAAAATTTGGCCTCGAAATTGAGTATAATGGCCAAGTCCCCACTCAATAGTAATTTTCGTCAATTATCGATAGTTTTTATCGAAACTTCGATTTTTGCCATTTTATCGACTTTCGAAAAACGATCGATCATTGACGAAGAGAAAAAAGACTGTTGAGTGGGGACTTAGCCATTATACTTTACTTTAGAGTTCGAAACTTCTCGGATAAGCCAAAAGAATTCCGAAGTTGCAAAATCATAAAATCCGCTAAAATTATTTGCGGCGGAGCCGGAAATTTCTGCAAGCGCTACCTTTAAGTTCTGAGGTGGCTCCAGTATCCTCTCAATTCTGGCAGGTTTGGCTGTTCACCCCGGAGTAAATAGAATCACTCAAAAACACTCATTACTAAAGATTAACACGCCGAAGAACCAACGGTGAAAGGTCTATAAACCGTCAGAGTCGAGTAGCGGGTAACCTCCGCTTCAACCTAGTACTCCGGTTTAGACATGATACGTATTAAGATGTCCTCAAGTAGGGTGAAATTGTTGTTTGTTGGCCTCAGAACAAGCACTCGCACTCTGCTGATTCCAACCATATGAAGGTCCTAAAAGTGTGTTCGGTGTGATTTGGTGTGCGATGAGGGGCTGTATTGTTTGTGAAGGGATGTCAATATACAAAGGCATTCAGAAAGTCGTCGAATTAATTAATTAATTGCGAACATAATAAGCTGTTAGGATATTCTGAACATACATATTTACGGCTATTGAATACGGGCTCGGCCTGCTCGATTTGTAACGAAGTACATAAATGCTTGTTTTAGAATGCTAACCCCATTTTTTCTTGCCTTTAGCTCGGTCTCTAATGTCGCTAGTGTGATGGTTTTTTATAGAATATGCTGGCTTTTAGAACGATGAGGTCAATCTACGTTGCTCTCCTAGTGCTTCTCTGTGGCGTCGCCATCAACTGTTGCAATAATAAGGTAGTTATTCCAGATTCTATGAGAACACGTACCCGCCCACTTATAAATCCAGCTTTGTTTGGAATATAAACCAAGCACATAAATGCGAGCTTGTCAGTGTGGCAGGTATGTGACCGTGACCACAGTGCCAATAGCATTTTATTTCTTCAGAGAAGACGCCATGATGACCGCATTGACTACGATCACTACGACTATTATCGGAGAAGGAACAACAATAATTTCAACAACAACAATTTTAACAGCAACATTCCTAGAAGGAGATTAATCTACAATAGCAGATACGGCAACTCATACCCTTTCAGCAAGTTTAGAAGGAGGAATTTTCAGAATTAGACCAACCACTTGGAGCGAAGAAACCAAACACCATGTTGCAGTGGTAACAACTTCATTTTGCCTAATATAATAAACGAATCATTCCAAAAGCGTTCACTACTCTATAAGTGCAGCAAGCACCATACTCGTTCGAATGGCACCTTCACACACGATGTATTCTGCTGAAAACGGATGAAAGATTGGTTGCTGGAAGAGTATAGATCCATCATACTTTTCACGGTCAGATGTAGAAGAACCAGTTTGTCGAAATTAACAAGCCCGAAGAGGCTTCCAGTATTCCAGTATAGTATAGTATTCCATACGATGGCCAAAATCGCGTCGGATCGGATTTTCGGATATTGCCGATTTTGCGAAACCGGCACATCGGATAAAACGGATACTGGCCCGAACGAGGATTCCGGATAACGGATCGTATCCGAAACGAGAATTTTCGACCGTATCGGTTATCGGATATCCGATCGGATAAAATCGGATCCACAGGATAATTCGGTTAAAAAACGTATAAGAAAAAAAATTTCAGTAGTAACGAGGATTCAACTAAGTGTATTCAAGCAAGTACCATTCTAGAGCCAAACGTAGTCTTCGTATATTATTCGTAGAAACAGGCAAATCATTGGCTTTCGGAAAATTTCAAGGGTCGGCCACGGCACGCCGCTGCTCGCGCAGGAATTCCAACAGCGAAAACCAGAAACCTCACGTGGTAATTAAAATGAGGCGTAAGCAAAATGCTCTGGCCGTACTCAGCACGAAAAATAGAAAAGCACGAGAACAAGTTCCAGGAATTATTTTGGCTGCTTTTTTCATTGTACCCGTACGGAAAAAGCGGAGATATAACCCATGATAGGGCGACAAAGGGGCTGCCCGAAAACTGGGTACGCCAAGCAGCTGTGACGGCCTTACTCGGTGTTTCACCCTCCATTCACATCACAACACCCGGAGTTTTCCTCCCCTTTCAAAATATGAATAGTCACTGACCTAGGGGTTTAAAATTCTATACAAATTTGCTTTTCTAAATGGGCTTATTTGACAGATAAAGGATCACCCAAGATCGCGGCGGGTACGGCATCGTCAAGAACCGGTCAAGAATAGGATGAAACGTTTGGGAGTCCCCGGTAAATGTCCTGATCCATCACATCTGAAGTGCAGATAGTTGGCAACCTCACACGGCTTACAGCATAAATCTTGAGCAGACAGGGTCGTAGGTCTCACCGGACATGAAAATATGAATCACGTCCAACACGTTAAGAATCAGGACATTTACTGGGGACTCCCAAACGTTCCATCTTATTCTTGACCGGTTCTTGACGCCAATGGGGAACTACTGAGGCTGCAACAAGCGGTGCTGCTTGACGGGGAGCAGGCCGGTTTCCTGGTGGAGATGGTGGATAGGCGTCGATTTGTGGCATCTTGTAGCAAGCCCGACCGCAGTATTCTGCGCTTGCTGCAGTTTGCACCAAGAGGTTTCAGACAGATGCCTAGTGCAAATGGGGGCACCATATCTCAAAACAGGCAGTACCGTGGCTCTATACGTTGTACGCAGAACTTCCTTTGTGCTGCCCCAAGCGGTGCCAGCAAGGGCACGCGGAATGTTGTTCGGCTGCAGCAGCACGTATTCGTGTGTTCTCGTGGAAACGTAGGGGGGGGGGGGGGCCACCAAGAATGTTTCACACCTGTACTTGTATTATTTGTCAGAATCCCAGTCTTCCATTCAGAGGCAGAAAATCGGAACGTGTCATCCTTCGCCGCGATTTTTTGAGCACTCGTACCCGCCGCGATCTTGGGTGATCCTTTATCTGTCAAATTAGCTCATTTGGAGAAACAACTTTGTATAGAATATCAAACCCCTAGGTCACCACTCACTTTTCATATTTTGAAAGGGGAGGGAAACTTCGGGTGTTGTGAAGTGAACGGAGGGTGAAACACCGAGTAATGCCGTCACCGCTGCTTGGCGGGACCCAGTTCACGGGCAGGACCTTTGTCGTCCTATCATGGGTTATATCTCCGCTTTTTCTGTACGCGAACAATGAAAAAAGCAGCCAAAATAATTCCTAGAACTTGTTCTCGTGCTTTTCTATTTTTCGTGCTGTGTACGGCCAGAACATTTTGCTTACTCCTCATTTTAATTACCACGAGAGGTTTCTGGTTTTCGCTGTTGGAATTCCTGCGCGAGCAGCCGTGGCCGACCCCGTCGCGAGGAATGCGGCCCCAAATATTTGATTGCCCAGGATTCGCTGCGCTGCATTTCTTTACAAACGTCAGACCAGGGGAAATTCCGTGCGCCATGCTGTAGTCGTTGAGAAGTATGGGCGCAATGAGGTCGAATCCGATCATGCTGAAGCTCACTCGGATAGTGACGAGTCTCTCAGACATTGGGGTGGAGCAACCGCGGACATGTTCCGTACTGACCGCGTACAGGTTGCGTACCGACGGCGGGATGGGCGACGTTTGGAACGCAATTTGACCGCGGTCGGTACGCAGTGTCACGCGGTCAGTACGGAATGCCACGCGGTTAGTGCGCATCGCCGCGCGGTCGGTACGTCTTGCCCCGCAGTCTGTACGCATTTTCACGCGATCGGCACGCACTGCCTCGCGGTTGCTACGCTTTACCACGCCGTCGGTACGCACTGTCACGCGGTCGGTACATCTTGCGACGCGGTCGGAACGCAATGCAACGTGGTCAGTGCGCATTGCCACACCGTCGATACGTACTTCCACGCAGTCAACAAACGCATTGCCAAGCGGTCGATACGTCCTGCCACGCGATCGTTACGCATTATCAGACTGTCGGTACGCTAATGACACGCGGTTAAGACTCTTTGCGACGCAATCCCGACGCAATGCAATGCGGTCTCGCTGCCTCTAACTTCAGCCCTGGCTTGCGAAGGACAACTGAAACTTGCTATTTCCACAGCTTTTATTATTTGTAACTTTAGTGGGGAACACTGAAGCTAAAAATAGGAAACTGAGGATGTTCCTGTGATCAAATTCAATTATTTCTCATCAAATTTTATCAATTTTTTGATAATTTTCTCAGTCGTTACATGACCCGTGTAACTTTATGAAGGAAGCTGCGGCGCAGCTGAAGTCTATCCCAATGCGACTGTCCGCCCACGCGGTCGGCGAGCGTGTCGAGCGGCCGTCACTAGGGCATTTTTCGAACGAACCTACCCATAACTGAGATACAGCTGACTGGGATACTGTTCACTATTTGTCTGATATTCCTGCTAATCATTTCAAAGTTTCGAAAAATGCCTTTGCAACCGCCAATCAACACGCACGCCGACCGCGTGGGTGAACAGTCTCATTCGGACTGACTTTACGCGGCATGTGTGGAAGCCAGAAAACGTCAGGTTAGACTAAGTCCATATTTCTGGTTTTTTTTTCGAGATTCTGGCTTCAGAGTGTTGATTACACGCCACCATAACAATTCTGATGCTCTGCCGTAAACCTCAATCTTGCCTCAAGCGATGCTTTAGTTAAAGGCATCGTACGCGCTGAAAACCACTCACCGTTTTTTTAGTCTGAATCATGGGTTGGGCCCCCTGAGAACGTGGGTAGAGTTTGTCGGGTCACCGACCATTATTGGGAAGATATGGATGATCGAATGCCTCGAATTCCACCGAAAGAGGCCGGCCTTCTAATAGCCATGTGGCATAAAATGAAAAAGAAAGAAGGTTTTCAACAAGCGATATCGCGTAAATGAGTGGAAATTGATGTATCATTCGTTGATAAGCTACCTTCTTTTGTCATTTGAGGCCACATGGCTGTCGGAAGGCCGGCCTCTTTTAGCGGAATTCGAGGCTTTCGATCTCCCATATCTTCCCAAAAAAGCATCGGTGACCCGACAAACTCTACCCACGTTCTCAGGCGGCCCCACCACTGATTCAAACTCTAAAAACGGTAGGCGGTTTTCAGCGCATACGATGCCCTTAAGCACCTCCAATTAGGCGCTTCTTGACGACCTTCGCATACGAGCATGCGCTTCGCCCTTCCTACCTTGGTTACTTCACTTGGAAAGTTGGAGCTCTTCAGTGGTTGAGATCGTGTGATAGGGCGCTTTTGGTTCATACGCACGTAGAAACGGAAAGTAACGCTGTGTCCATGATATGCATGACGCCAAATCGAGACGCATCGGTTGTACCTGCAGACATTGCCAACATCCACCATGGCTCTTCCAAGTGACTTCTTAATTCTAATTTTCTTCTGTACATTTCCACTGTTAAATTTTCTTATGTTGTTTTTTATTGTGGTTTTAATAATCTTGATGATTTCACGTGAGCCTATAACTCCTCGATGTCGTTTGAGCTTTTGGCTCCTAAATTTCAATATCTTTTCCAAGACATAATTTTGACTTTCTTGGTTAATTCAACTTTCTACATTGTTTGATTTTGGATTCGATTTCTGATTTAAGATTCGATTCAACGCAAACTATGTATTTTCGGCTGTATTCCGGCTTCCCAAAAGGCGAAAGTGAAAAGCGCGATTTCGAACGTGCTTTTTATTCTCAACATTTTCGGAAGGAGGGAAGCAGCTAGTTGAGCTGTTTTTTAAAAATCCTATATTCATATCTATACATATATCTTGCCCTTACAGCACAACAAAACATGATTTTTCGGGAGAGCTTGGTGGCCAGGGGTGATCGGGTTTTTCTTTTTTGAGTAGAAGTTCATTTGTACGCAAATCGCTGAGCGGATAAATTCAGCAGGTGCTAATACCTCCCCTATTCGGAATAAATAGAACCCATCCCCTCTGAGAGTTTTGGCTGAGAAATCGCCGCGAAACAGCCCACCAGACTCCGAATCGGCTCGTAGTTGGCTATTTCGCGGCTTTTCCCGAAAAGGAAAAAGAATGGAAATAACCGAGAAATACCCACAAGTAACCAAGAAGCAGCTGTCGCCGGCTTGTCGAGCCGCCATCCTGGGACGCCAGATAGTTAGGCGGGGTCTCCAGAGGCTGAGCGATGTCCGTACCTCAAACTTGGGTAACCGATCCGGCGGAGGTGCTGAAATCTGAATCATGTCTCTGGGATGCGTTGTATATCTACCTGGGAAGCACTATTTCTCGGCTATTTCCCGGAGAGCATTCTTTGACGGCTATTTCGCGGCTACTGCGCGGCAAGCAGGCATTTTGCGGGTATTTCTCGGGGAAATCTCACAGAGTCAGGGCCATCAAACCCGCAAATAATAATTGAAACCTTTTTTACCGTGATAATAACTCCGATTAGTATACAAGAATGAAAAATTGGGTGAATACTACAAATAGAAGCTGCTGCCATCAACTGTTTTGTGAAAATTTTTAAACTAAGCAGCGCGCTCAAAATCTCGCAAAGAATCTCACAACAAGTCTGGAAGCGTTTCAACAAAAATGGAGTTCAATCAAAAAAAAACTATTTCCAGAACCAGAACTTCGAAATTGGAGGCTCAAATGCTTCAACAACCTTAAAGGCATCGTACGCGATCAAAACCATACATGGGTTTTTGAGGTCTTCATGTTGTTATAACCTTATAGTGACTAAAGATTGCAAGAAGACCCCTGAAAAACGTCAACTTTTCAAGAAAAACCCATTTCAATGAAGCTCAAGACAAATTTGAAGTTCGCGCCGACATCAACTTGGGATATTTGCGCGGAGAACGCAAGGAACAGTTTTACGATTCGTTCCTTGGCGCTGCGTTGGAAGTAATTAACCAAGGAAGCCATTCAGACGAGTGATCATTTTCTTCTTGAATGGAGTTATCTAAAAAGCTCTGCCAATGCGTAGCTAGATGCCTCCGAGGGCGCGGCCTGAAACGTTGCCCCATTCCATGTAGCGAGAATTTAAGGGTTTTAGCTACGATAGCTAAAACCCGCATATTCTTGTGTCGTTCGAACCATTGTTCTCTCTGACTCTAAACCCGTATATTGTCGCTATAATTTTGTAGCGAGAATCTACGGATTTAGCGGCAGGCTGTGTTTAAATGCAATCTTAACCCTCGTTGGCTACGCGGAACACAGGGATGCCGTTCGACCAGTCCTGCCCCAGTCAACCCGCGAATAACTTGACACTCTGTGGGTGGTCGTGGAGGGCGACCCGTTGTCGCTCTCTGAAAGACCTTGCTAGAGACAATTTTGGCCGCTGGGATGCTGCAGGCCGTGGGGAAGAAACGGCGATGCGCTCGATGGGATCGCAGGGATCGTCTTTCTCTCAGCCAAACTGGGGATCGCAACCCCGTCCGACGGCCGTCGGAGCGGTCGAGGACGTGGGCTCCGACAGCCAAACTGGGCGGAGTCTTTCCCCCCTGCTGCTGCCTTCGATGCCCCTGCAGCCGCGTTCGGTGCCCCTGCTCCGGCACTTTTAAGACGCCCCTGCTGCTGCCTTTGGTGCCCCTGCTCCAGCCTCCTCAAAGCGCCCCTGCAGCAGCGTTCGGTGCCTCTGCTCCAGCCCTTTTCAGGTGCCCCTGCAACCGCCTTTGGCGCCTCTGCTCCAGCCCTTTCAAAGCCCCCTGCAGCCGTGTTCGGTGCCTCTGCTCCGGCTCTTTTAAGATGCCCCTGCAGCCGCCTTCGGGGCTGAGCAGAGTGCCAAAAGGGCGCGGCCTAATGATGGAGAGCCGTACTGATAGATCGCCGCAATCTGTCAATATGGCGCTCCGACATCATGCCGCACCGCGCCCTTTTGGCACTCTGCTCAGCCCCTTCGCGGCCCCTGCTCCATTCCTTCTAAGATGCCCCTGCAGCAGTTTTCGGGATCCCTGCTCCGGATCCTTTTAGGTGCCCCTGAGGCCGCGTTCAATGCCCCTGCTCCGGCTCTCTCAAGATGCCCCTGCTCCAGCCATTTCAAAGATTTCAATAGACTGGCTACTCATGACTCCTTCCAATTCTCAAGGAATTCTTTGATAAGCGCTCGATCATAGAACAATCCTACTATCTATCGTTTTGACGAGAGAAAAGTGTGCGGAACTCCACTGGAAGGGCGCCAGGGAAAGCATGTGGGACCCGAGTGCGAGTGCGCCAGACGCCGTAGAACGTGTGCGGGAACAAAGTGGGAGAGCTCGGAACTCTAGAATCATTTTGGGCTTTCACAAGAGAGCGCATACAACCTCTTTCCTCAGGTCCCCTCCCCCTTCACCACTCATTTCAACTGTTTAGCTGTTTATATGCACTAACGTTTTTAAATCGGGTTTATATATGATGAAAATAAGAGTTAATCGAAATTCGCATCCATGGAACACAAACATTATTCTATAGTCTACAGCAATGGAAGTAGGATCTGTTGAGGTTGCGGACTCCTCCTAGCATACGGTAGTTTGTTAGTGGTATCACTCATTTTTCCGAAACAGCTGTGAGAGGTCGGTAAGTCCGTGTTTTCATCGATAAGAACACATCTGTGGAAGCAATGAAAACAGGTGAAAATGTGAGAGTGGAAACAAAATTTCACCGACCAATCTCATTTTTTTTTCGAAAAAAAGGAGTGGTAACACAAGTAGGCTACAGTATGTTAGGAAGAGTCGGCAACCTCGTCAAGTCCTACTTCCATTGCTGTAGACTACACTTCATTTGGCAATAAAATTAGCAGGGTGTCGGTTTGTCATGGAAACGATTAGTGAATTTCAAACAGCGGTTGTCCTTATCATGACAGAAATTGAATTGAATCGAAAGTCTTTTCAGAACCTTATGCAGTGAAAGAACGACCAGTGTGCCACGGTACAGATAAGAAGGCTAAGGGGTGTTGCAAGATCCGGAATGCTTTGTGGTTTCCGATGGTTTAAGTGTTGCCGCCGAAGCCAACTTATGGGCCGTCGCAGGAAGAAAGAAAGCGCCTATTTATTCTCCTTATACCCGAAGTGCCGGCGAAGCCGGCACATGGGCCGCCGCTGCCGGACCCCAGCGGCAGAGGCCGGCGTCAGCCGACCGACACCGCTGGTAATATTATAAATTTGGCGTCGTTTAGTTAACATTGCAGTTGTTGGCTACGTACATGCCACACCATGATTGACGCCTAACTCCAAATTGGTGAAAAGGGTAGTAATAACAGGGTTTCTGGGACTAATTCACATCGTGGGGTGGATAGTTGATCAAGGGCAAACGACCGCTCATTTCGGGGTTTGGAAAACATTGATTAAGTTTGAAATATTCGATCAGGGATAAGCGGACATTGATTTTTACACGGAAATCGAGAACGAAATCCGAAAAGAAATTTAAATACCAGGGAAACGGATAGACGAAAATGCACTGGAAGGCGAAAAACGGAAAAAAGTATGAATAAGTGACAAATCTTGCACTTGGTCAACGGCTCGTTTTGTTCCGATTTTTCCCCATAACCCTCCCCCCCCAGAAGAGACGGAAAACGGATACGCACAAATGACCGCAAAACGGGAACAGAAGTCGCGTGCTTTCGCACATCCATGGTTCCAGGGTAGCTTTGAAAGTTCTCCGATTTCATGCCTCTATGAATTTGCGTAAATTATCTATCAAAAACAGGGAAAGGCGCTGGAACGATTTGACTGAATTCTACCGAGAACCTGTCGGCATGCTGCCACGTCGGTGCCAGATCTGAGCCGTGGCGACAGACTCCCGGCATATTCGCGCCAGAATCAGGGCATTGCCTGGGAATCTGTTGAGATCTCACTGATCAGCAAAAATGACTCAAAATGGCGATGTTTGAGACGGCGGCTGCAGCAGGACGAATATTGGAGACGAGATGTCATCGAGGGCGTCATCGAACTATGTGATAACACATCCGTAAGGATCGATAACGTGATCACAGGCGTTTGGACGTGCAATATTGCAATATGCGGGAAGCCAGCGCTCGCACAGCCTGTCGGCCGAAAGCCAGCGCTGGCACTTTCGGCAGGTGCACCGGCTGTCCGCCAGCCCGATCCATATCTGACGTATTCTACGGCGCTCCGATCCCTAGTTTGTCTGAGTCTAGTACAGATCAAGACTGGGTGGGTCGATCGACCGTGTGCTGCAACGAGAATAAGCGTAGAATATGCGGGTGCTGTAGCGAGAATTTACGTAGAACATGCGGGCGCTGTAGCTAAAATTTCACCAACTGAGGCTAAACTTTCCGTAATTTACGTAAATTTTCGTGTCAAAATTAGACTAGATGCCTCCGAAACCCTGAGCATCTCTGGTTTCCGTGTGAGGTATTTAGCTACGCGTTGGCGGAGAGGTTTATTAACGTGCTGCGTCCAATGCTGTCAGCTGCTTTCGATCGATGTCGGACGTGAAATCTAGTGGCGTGAGCGTTTTGCCCTACGACGAGTCAACGCACGATCGCCGGCAGCGACCACGAAGTTTTGTTCTTTGTAACAACGGATCGGCCCCAAGGCCGGCCCCCAAACCCAAGAAGCTCTTTTGAGGTAAGCAAATATTCATTCAGAGGTGATTCTGAAACTCCAACCGTTCTGAGTGACATTGTTATGGCCCTCTAGTCCGACTGAACGCAAAAGCTGAGATTCGGTTTTCATCGTGTACGATGCCTTTAAACTGTGAGGAAACCACGTGAAATGAATTGTTAAAGGCAGTGTTCACGAAGAGAAAGTTGCACGTTTTTTTCGGCTAAAACGTAAGCTTTGGGTCCCTTCTAAAAGATTAAGAACGGAAGTGAGACGAAAAACGGGCGGTAAGAGGATGAAAATCTCGTGGGCCAGCCAACCCATTGGGCCACTCCGCCCACGTCCTATAACAGTTCCCCTGAATTCGTAGTTGAATGAGCGGTGATTTCCGAGCAAAAGCCCCGTTCTTCCCTTCATTCTCAACGTCTCTCTTTACTCAGGTCAGCTCGCACACATCGGCTGCAAAAAACGGGAGTTACAAGCCTCGGACAACACGTCCACAATGCTTCACTAGCCTAATTTTGATGGGCCATAACTCCGGTTCCAGGGGGTCTTGTACGATTCCAGGGACATCATTGAAATCAGCATGGGACCGTTTCTAAAATAGGCGGCAAAACAGTAAAACAAGGCGCCAGCCGGCTGGCAGCAGTGACCGCTCTCGGCCGAGTCGCCCCGACAGCGAGATCGATGGCTCGCTCGCTCGTTGATTGGCGATCGGAGGAGATCACGCACGCGAGATCAGGGCCTGTGCGTAGAACTCAATCGTTTTTCCAAACAAAAGGGGTGACGATTTCCTATATTGAAGCAAACAGCCCCGAGTTTTTTGAGGGGTTGAAGTACTCTCTAGGGAGGACACAATCTCCGAATTTTCAAGGGGTTGGACCCCTGGTGGGAAATATTCTGACATGAGTGCTTAGCTTCTCCGATTTTTTCAAGGGGTTGGACCCCTGGTGGGCAATATTCTGACATGAGTGAAGAGTTTCTCCATTTTTTTCAAGGGATTGGAACCCCGGGTGGGTGGGATTCTGACATGAGTGCGAAGCTTCTCCGATTTTTTCAAGGGGTTGGAACCCCGGGTGGGCAAGATTCTGACATGAGCGCGAAGTTCCTCCGATTCTATCAAGGGGTTGGAACCCCGGGTGGGTGGAATTCTGACATGAGTGCGAAGCTTCTCCGATTTTTTCAAGGGGTTGGAACCCCGGGTTAGCGATACTCTGACATGAGTGCGAAGTTTCTCCGATTTTTTCAAGGTATTGGAACCCCGGGTTGGCGTTATCCTGACATGAGTGCGAAGTTTCTCCGATTTCTTCAAGGGGTCGAACCCCGGGTCGGCGAGCTTCTGACATGAATGCAAATATTTCTACGCTTTCGCCGACTACTGGAGCTCTATTATCAGTACTATATACACTCATATTGTTCACTATTATTCATTGCTTTATTACAGGCAATCGACATCCTTTTTATTTTAGGAAATGACGTTCTCCACACACAGGCTCTGATCTTGCGTGCGTGATCTCCGTCGATCGCCAATCAACGAGCGAGGGAGCCATCGATCTCGCTGCTGGGGCTACTCAGATAGAGACATCACATTTCCCGCGGTATCACTAGCCGACGTCCCGTAACCCCTCCCGCGGAAGGCCAATAGATCGGTCGCGGGCAGTCGGTAGCGCTGTTTCGTTGACTGCCATATACGGTGAACACGCACTCTGCGGCCCATCTGCCACCACCTTACGGCTAATCTGATGACGGACAGAAGACAGTCCTAAAACAGTTTGCGGCACATTTGAAAATCACCCTTTAAGTAAAGGTCTCTCCTAGCAAAACTTCAAAAATCCGCTCCTGGGGATTTCACCTTGAACTGCTCTTGACAAGTAAGGAGTGAGCTTCTACGGGGAAGCTTCCTACACTCACTAGTTCTCGCAGCCTTCCGGTTCGCAGATGCCATTAACGGACAGTGGTTCACCTGCCCAAGGCCAGCGTCGCACACAGCGCGGGTTTCGGAAAGAGTCTCAACACAGCGTTCTCTGCTCAGCAATTGTTCATTGGCTCCACTCTAGTGGGTGGTGCAATGATGATATCAGAGTGGGAATCGATGAGTGAGTGTTCGATGACCCCCAGGAATAGCCGACTGCCCGCCGACACTCCGCGGAGAGACGGGAAAGCCTTTCTGTCAGCGGGAAGTGGGGCGCTGTGCCACGCCCACAAAATTGGGGCCGCGCGAAGTCGACTAGCCCGACTTGGCCGGCGGGAAGTGGGCTGTTTTTATCTGAGTACTCGCCCGAGATCGGTCACTGCTGCCAGCCGGTTGGCGCCGACGCTACCCCATACTCCGTCCTCCCCCAGCTCCCAGAATGATTCAACAAGAGAAAACTTAACAAGTCAAATGAGAAAGAAGTAAATCCTCTCAAATTGTTCAAGAGAGTGCGGATGGATGCTGAGGGAGTCGGGGGAATCTGATCGATACGGGACAATGCTCTGCATTGCATTTCTATCACTGTCACAGCTGATAACGTTCTATGGGGGGGGGGGGGAGTCACGCGTGGTATTATTAATACCGTTTCCTAGGGAGTGCCCCAGAGGAAAGTTCGGAGCATATGACCCTGGGGAGTCTATTTGTACACGAGCAAAAATTTTGAAAAGATCTCGAAAGAATTTTTGAATTGCTTTCCTTCGTTTCCGTTCATTCTAAACTTTGTCGAACGGTATTTTTTCGAAATTTTGTTTGTTCGAAACTTCGTCGAACCAAATTTCTTCAATCTTCTTTTGTTCGAAATCCATTTTTTTCGATTTTTTTTTCAAAACTCTTTCGATTTCCAAATCGCTCCTTGAACCCTAGGTTACGCTGTTTCGTTATTCCTTGGAACGAGTTGTCGTGGGCGTGAGCGAACAACTCGTCGGCTCAAATAATTATGTCTGGAACTTTTTCGCTCACATGAGTCCGGAAGGAGCAAGCACTGGAGCCAGTCTTTAAAGAAATCCTGAACTTCGAATGAAATCGAACGAGTTTCGAAAACAACAAAAATTTCGATTAGTTTCAAAAATCCTTCGTTTGACGCTCAACTTCTGAAAGACTCTCGAAATTTGTTTGTTCGGGATTTTTTCGAATAAATTTCGAAAAAAATCGAAATTTCGAAAAAAATGCGGAATTTCGAACCAAATTCAAAAAAAATTAAAATTTCGATTAATTTCGAAATTTATTCGTTTGACCTCCAAAGTTTCGGAAGGTTTTCGGATTTCGTTCGTTCGAAATTTTCTGAACAAATTTTTTGTAAATTTACATTCGTTCGATATTTCGTCGAACGAGTTTTTTTTTTCAATTTTTGTTCGTTCAATTTTTTCGAACGAATTTTTTTTTCTCGTCCGTTCGAAAAAATTTTCCAACGATTTTTTCCGTTTTTCGTCAGGTACCGTATGTCCGACTTCGATTTCTAACTTCCATGTAAAATTACCGCTTCCATAAAAATTTTCTATACTTTTTTCTCTTAACTTCTATGCAGTGTCGTTCTCGAAGCGAAATCCCGGCCCGCATTAGCGGACAACGGCTGTTGCATCACACAATAGAATTATGGTCGTGCTGGGACCATTTGGTACCGGCAGATTCACCTTTCTCTCAGCACGATTGTCATCGTGTCGCGTGATTCAACAGCCGTAGTCAGCTATTGCGGACAGCAACAGGGCTCCGAGAACGACAGTATTACATGTCGGCTTCACAGGGTTTGTTTCGTCACAAGCTAACAAAAGCAATTGATGGGAAAATTGTAAATTCGAATTATGTTTAGCTGTTCTTTGCGCTAGCGACATGGTCAAGATAAGGATAAGAAAAGTTATTAAACTCGGGAAACACTACTGGTAAAAAAAGGTTCTAACTAAATTATCCCAATTAATGCACTTTCAACGATGTTTCCAAATCTATGGTAGTGGCTTCTGAAGACTTCTCTGAGCCGAGTTAATCGGTTTCTCCATTGTAAGAAAAGGTGAGGGTACCCAACAGGCAAATTCTAGGGTGGTCAGTGAAAGTGTTTCAACTTTTACAATGACAACGTCGCAGAACGTCACGTCCCCCGCGGTATGGCGCTATAATTCCCGAAGCTTCGTACACACTGTCAACACGTTCCAACCGCTATCGCAAACTTCATTGCCTACTAAGCGGCTGCGTATTGATTGCGTGGGCTTGCGTGCCGACCGCGCGAACTGACGAAACGACCTCACTCACCCAGTTTATTTGCATACTGGACGCGAACACCTGCGTACCGAAAGCGCGAACTGACAAACCGACCTCACTCACCAGTTCGCCTGCGTAGTAAACGCGGGCGTTTGCGTACTGAACACGAACACTTGCGTACCGACCGCGCAATCTGACAAACCGACCTCACTCACCAGTTTGCTTGCGTACTTAACGCGGGCGATTGCGTACTGAACGCCAACGATTTCGTACCGACCACGTAAACTGACAGAACGACCTCACCGACCAGTTTTCTAGCGTGCTGCTAGCGGGCGGTTGCGTACTGAAGGCGAGCACTTGCGTATTGACTGCGTTTGCTCACGTACCGACCGCAGCGAAATCGTGTTCGAAGTCGTGTTCCGTACTGACCGCGCGCAAAGATGGCTTCGCGCGGTCAGTACGCCTCCATGGAAAATCGCTAGCGGTTGGTACGGAGCTCAGGCGTATCTACCGCGTGCACTATTTCGTTTGCGCGGTCAGTACGCGAATGCCCGCGTTCGGTATGGAATAAATTTTTTGCACGCGGTCAATACGATAGTGGCACGCGGTAAGTACGGGACGCGATTTTTCGCCCACAGTCGGTCCACCCCATTGTCTGAGCTACTTTCGGAGAGAAAGATGTGTCGGAGGATGGTACCGAAACAGTAGACTTAACGCGTGTCTTCAAATGCACTGTACGATTGAAGCAACTATATCAGTAGAAGATCTCCAAGCATGCCTTGTTTCATGGTCACCATGATAATTTGCTTTAGTTTTTTTTTTGAACACGAAGGTTTTCTGAAGCCAGTCCAACTGCTCATGTCAACTATGTATTCCTTCGAAGTTTTCCGCAGACCGGTGATTTGCTTGTTTCTACGAATAATATACGGAGACTACGTTTGGCTTTAGGATGGTATTTGCTTGAATACACTTAGTTGAATCCTCGTTACTACTGAAATTTTTTTTCTTATACGTTTTTTAACCGAATTATCCTGTGGATCCGATTTTATCCGATCGGATATCCGATAACCGATACGGTCGAAAATTCTCGTTTCGGATACGATCCGTTATCCGGAATCCTCGTTCGGGCCAGTATCCGTTTTATCCGATGAGTCGGTTTTGCAAAATCGGCAGTATCTGAAAATCCGATCCGACGCGATTTTGGCCATCGAATGGAATGTATACTGGAAGCCTCTTCGGGCTTGTTAATGTCGACAAACTGGTTGTTCTACTTCTAACCGTGAAGAGTATAATGGACCTATACTCTTCCAGCAACCAATCTTTCATCCTTTTTCAGCAGAATACATCGTGTGTGAAGGTATGCCATTCGAACGAGTATGGTGCTTGCTGCACTTATAGAGTAGTGAACGCTTTTGGAATGATTCGTTTATTATATTAGGCAAAATGAAGTTGTTACCACTGCAACATGGTGTTTGGTTTCTTCGCTCCAAGTGGTTGGCCTAATTCTGAAAATTCCTCCTTCTGAACTTGCTGAAAGGGTAGGAGTTGCCGTATCTGCCATGATAGATTAATCTCCTTCTAGGAATGTTGCTGTTAAAATTGTTGTTGTTAAAATTATTGTTGTTCCTTCTCCGATAACAGTCGTAGTGATCGTAGTCCATGCGGTCATCATGGCGTCTTCTCTGAAGAAATAAAATGCTATTGGCGCTGTGGTCACGATCACATACCTGCCACACTGACAAGCTCGCATTTATGTGCTTGGTTTATATTCCAAACAAAGCTGGATTTATAGGTGGGCGGGTACGTGTTCTCATAGAATCTGGAATAACTACCTTATTATTGCAACAGTTGATGGCGACGCCACAGAGAAGCACTAGGAGAGCAACGTAGATTGACCTCATCGTTCTAAAAGCCAGCATATTCTATACAAACCCATCACACCAGCGACGTTAGAGACCAAGCTAAAGGCAAGAAAAAGTGGGGTAAGCATTCTAGAACATCGCATTTATGTACTTCGTTACAAATCGAGCAGGCCAAGCCCGTATTCAATAGCCGTAAATATGTATGTTCAGAATATCCTAACAGCGTATTATGTTCGCAATTAATTAATTAATTCGACGACATTCTGAATGCCTTTGTATATTGACATCCCTTCACAAACAATACAGCCCCTCATCGCACACCAAATCACACCGAACACACTTTTAGGACCTTCATATGATTGGAATCAGCAGAGTGCGAGTGCTGGTTCTAAGGCTAACAAACAACAATTTCGCCCTACTTGAGGACATCTTAATGCGTATAATGTCTAAACCGGAGTACTAGGTTGAAGCGAGGGTTTCCAGCGAATCGACTCTGACGATTTAAAGACCTTCTAGCGTTGGTCCTTCGGCGTGTTAATCTTTAGTCGATATCGAAAATTGACGAAAATTACTATTGAGTGGGGACTTAGCAATTATACTCAGTTTCGAGGCCAAATTTTCTTGAATAAGCCAGAAAACAAAAGGCAAGTCTCAAAATCACAAAATTCGAAAAATCTAAAAACCAGTAAATACACTCCGTCGAAAATTTCTGCTGACGCCATATTCTTGTTCTGAAGTGGCTCAAATATCCTGTCAATTCTGAAACACTTGGTGGTTTACCTCTGAGTAAACAGAAGCATTCAAAGATGCTCGGTACTAAAGATTACCACTGAATAATAGCATATATTCCGCGAATGAGCAAGCTTTGATCCAAGTGGGAGGCAACGTTAGATAGAAAAGATTTTGTGCTTTCGATCGGTATGTCACACTGCCGGAGGACTAACGCTGAATGGTTCAAAAATCGTCAAAGTCAGATGGTTCGAAACGTTTACTTTAACTTAATAAAAT
The DNA here is from genome assembly GCA_029168955.1 of Aplectana chamaeleonis. Lineage (NCBI taxonomy): Eukaryota > Metazoa > Nematoda > Chromadorea > Rhabditida > Cosmocercidae > Aplectana > Aplectana chamaeleonis. The sequence continues at coordinate 131,578 of JAPDOI010000785.1, forward strand.
CACGGTCCGCAGTTGCAGACAACCGCTGCTACAGCACGAAGTTCGAAGGTAGCCGTGCCGGGATGAACAATCGAGACGGAAGTTTGTACTCCCAACATGATTATCATCAAGATACGGCCTACAAGCACGACAGTCTATTCTCCTTCTTTCAACCCATCAGCATTTTGCATTCTGGAACTTGTAGAGCGTTGTCACAGCTCTAATCACTCTCGCTTAACTTACACTTTTCTACATACCTCTCTTTCACACCCCTGCACCGTTTCTGCCGCTTGACGTAGTGCGCCGCAAGCGAGCAACGGCGTATGACACTAACCGCGTATTAGACTACCAGCTGCGCCAAGCGGCTAACGCCGCCCAGCGCCGCTGGCGAACCGGCTTCGCTGGTTCGATGGCCGGCTTCGCAGGCTTGATCTAAATGGCCTAACAAAGCGAATTAACAAAAATTGAGACAACAATTCTGTAGAACGATTCTACTTGAAAACATTATGATCAGTTCGGGTTCACTCCAAGCATCCCGCTGGTGGATAGGCTTCGACAAACGGAAGGCCGACTTAGCTGGCCTTCCTCCGTCGGCAATATGCAGCATTGGTTTGGCTTCTCCGAACAATGAACCGACCTTGCCGTCCGCTCTCCCCCCCCCCCGTCAACCGCGGGTAGCAATCTTTTGGCTATGCCAACTGGAAAACTGACTTTGCCGCCCTTCCCGACAAACAGCGTGTTGAATTCGTTTGGCTTTGCCGAACGTCTAACCGGCTTTGCCGACCTTTCCCACCAACCGCGTGTAGCATTCGTATGGCCTCGACGAACAGTGAGCTGGCTTCCTCGACCTTTCTCCATTACCCACACGCACCATTCGTTTGGCTACTCCGGACGGTAGACCCGCTTTGACGCCGGCTTCTCCCCCCCCCATCAACCACATGTAGCACTCGTTTGGGTTTGCGGAACGATAGAAGGCTCTGCCGCCAGTCTCCTCCCCATCAACCACATGTAGCACTCGTTTGAACTCCTTTCCCGGCCTTCCCCCATCAACTACGGGTAGCAATCGTCTAAAGACTGGCTTCACTGCCCCCCCCCCCATCAACCGCATGTAGCACTCGTTTGGGTTTGCGGAACGATAGAAGGCTCTGCCGCCGGTCTCCCCCCTCATCAACCACATGTGGCACTCGTTTGGCTTCGCCCAACAAATGAACTCCTTTCCCGGCCTTCTCCCATCAACCACGGGTAGCAATAGTTTGTCTTTGTTAACCGAAAGACCGGCTTCACTGCTTCCAATCAATCGCATGTAGCATTCGTTTGGATTCACCTAACGATAGAAGGCTCTGCCGCCAGTCTCCCCCCATAAACCACATGCAGCACTCGTTTGGCTTCGCCCAACAATTGAACTCCTTTCCCGGCCTTCCCCCATAACCCACGGGTAACAATCGTTTGCCTTCGCCAACCTAGAGACTGGCTTTACTGCCCCCTATCAACCGCAAGTAGCATTCGTTTGGATTCACCAAACGATAGAAGGCTCTGTCGCCAGTCTCCCCCATCAACCACATGCAGCACTCGTTTGGCTTCGCCCAACAATTGACCTCCTTTCCCGGCCTTCCCCCATTAACCACGGGTAGCAATCGTTTGCCTTCGCCAACCTAGAGACTGGCTTTACTGCCCCCTATCAACCGCATGTAGCGCTCGTTTCGGTTTGCGGAACGATAGAAGGCTGTGCCGCCAGTCTTCCCCATCAAGCACATTTAGCACTCATTTGGCTTCGCCCAACAATTGACCTCCTTTCCCGGCCTTCCCCCATCAACCACGGATAGCAACCGTTTGTCTTCGCCAACCAAAAGACTTACTTTGCCGCCCTTTCCCGCTAACCGCGTGAAGTACTCGTTTAAATTGCCGAACCGTGAGCTGGCTTCTTCGGCCGTCTCCCATCAAGCACATGTAGCACTCGTTTGGCTTCGCCCAACAATTTAACACTTTTCCGGCCTCTTCCCATCAACAACGGGTAGTAATCGTGTGTCTTCGTTAACCGAGAGACTGGCTTTATTGCCCCCCATCAACAGCATGTAGCACTGGTTTGGGTTTGCGGAACGATAGAAGGCTCTGCCGCCAGTCTCTCCCCCTCCCCCTCCATCAACCACGTGTAGCACTCGTTCGGCTTCGCCCACCAATTGACCTCCTTTCCCGGCCTTCCCCCATCAACCACGGGTAGCAATCGTTTGTCTTTGCCAACCGAAAGACTGGCTTCGCTGACCACCCCCTCCCCATTAACCGCATGTAGCATTCGTTTGGCTTTACCGAACGATAGAAGGCTTTGCCGCCAGTCTTCCTCCGTCAAGCACACGTAGTACTCGTTTGGCTTCGCCCAACAATTGATCTCCTTTCCCGGCCTTCATCCTTAGCAATCATTGGTAGCAATCGTTTGTCTTCGTCAAACGATAGACCGGCTTTGCCGTCCTCCCCCTCCCCCCACAAGCTGCGTGTAGCATTCGTATGACATCGCCAATCTGAAAGACCGGTTTTGCCGGTCTTCCTCCAACACCGCATGTAGCACTCATTTGGCTTCGTCCAACGATAGACCGACTTTGCCGACATTCCTCCATCACTTCACGTCGCATTCGTTTGGCTACGCCAAACGAAGGACTGGCTTTGCCAGCCCACCTCGAATAACCATTAACCGCAGCATTCTACGTGGGTCCCACAATGAACTGCCGCAATGAAAGTTTATAGGACGCAAAACGCAACCACTGCATGTGTACTACAGCGATAGGTTGGATGTTGGTTTGAAGGACGTAATACCCAACCACTATGTAGGTTTCACAACAATAGGTAAAATGTACGTCTAAAATGAAAAGCGCAATACACAGCACAACAATATGCGAAGAATCTTGAGCACCCACTCACTTTTGCAAAGTACTTCTTGGTTGTCCCTGAGGCCCGCGTATGTTGTTCGCGTCGATTCCGAAGTCCCGCGCACTTTCCGTGTCGTTTTACGCGATGAATCCGAAGCCCCGCCCACTCTCACAAAGTACTTCTCGGTTGTCTCTGGGCCCCGTATATGTTTTACGCGTCGATGCCAAAGTCCCGCGCACTCTCCGTTACGTTTTACGTGATGGACCCGGAGCCCCGCCCACTATAACAAAGTACTTCTTGGTTGTCTCTGGGCCCCGCACATAATGTACGCCTCGATTACGAAGTCCCGCGCACTTTCCGTTTCGTTTTACGCGATGGATCCGAGGCCCCGCCCACTTTTACAAACTACTCCTTGGTTGTCTCTGGGCCCCGCTCACATGTTGTACGCGTCGATTCAACAGCTACGATGGTCCCACCATGATCTTAATGATGTGCGCGCTCCTCCTAAGCCCCACTCATATTCCGCCACCTTCTCGGTGTACTGAAACAATAACGTGCTCTGAGTGGAGGGGTTTGAAAATTGCGGGAAATTTGAAACCCGGTCAGACAGATGTCGGTCATACGTGTCAGACACTCGGTCAGACACACCACCACGCCGATTGTTATATGAAAGGATACTTGTGAGGCGATTCTGACAATTTCGATCGAAGGTGCAAGATAAACTTTTTAAAAGGCAGGTCGCACATTGGGTGTGAACAGAGGTATTATGATAAAATCGGAATGCTGTACTTCACAAGAATCGCCAGGCCTATTTCCCTGCCTTGCCATTCTATAAAATAATCACCAGTAAACATTTCGGAGCGAATTGAAGTGAAATAACAAAAAAAACTATCGGAATCATTTTGTGCTTGAACAAATGAAGGAGTGGCCTCTTGCATACGGCAATTTTTTCGATAAAGATTCAACTGAAAACTTGCTTATTCACCTCCTTATCAACAGTCTCGGCAAGCGAATCTGTCCGCCTGACACGTAGCCTCCTTCATTGACGCAAGCGCCCAGGCGCAACTATTTGACGCGCATGCATCAAAGCGCCGGGTAGGGGCAGGCACAGGGCAGTCGGCCTCTTTGAAGATTGCAGGGCGAGGACAGTAGATCATCTAACCAATAGTGCCCCAGCAGTGTTTTTCGCTGCCCCAGCTGGGGCGGCTGGAGCACGATTGATTTTGTGCTTTACGGAGATTTTCAAGGGCACCGACTGAGACGATTATAATTTGCCGCCGGCACAAAATTCTCACTCAGGTATTATCCTGTTAAAGTTGCGCTCTGGCCTATTGAGGCCAGTTAAAACCTGTTTTACGTGCACTATGTTAAGACGCGTATGAACATAGGCATGTTTAGACAAAGGTATTAACAATGTTGCTGGTATAAAAGGCTCCTCATCTCACCGTATGCCTTAGTAGGCTCTTCGGAGCCGGACCTGGAAGGTGGGCTTAGTCACTTTCCAGAAGATCCACCGGATAACGGAGGATAATTTTTGTCGCCGAGGGGATATCCCCACAGCTTGGGGGGGGTGTAGGTGGTACCCAAGTATGGGCCCATCTCCCCACGGTTTGCAGTGGGGTAGACCCCACTGCGAGCAGTAGTGGTGGGTTCACCCTCACCTCCCGTTAGGATCACAACAGGGACGATCCTTGTGTTCAAATTCTTCCCTGCTCACCTTCCTAATACTAATTCATTCCTACAAAAATTGCGGGACGCAACACTGGAGGAAGAGTACGTTATGGAGTCCTTTGATGTAACATCTCTGTACACCAACGTCTCTAACGAAGGTGCTCTGCAAGCTGTTTTTGAAATCCTTACCCAGCATCAGGCTGACATAAACTTGTTTGGGCTCACCATTTCACAAATCATGTATCTACTGGATAGCTGTCTAAAATGTGACATTTTCAGATGGTCTGGGAACTACTACAAACAGGTCAGAGGGCTGGCGATGGGTCAGCGTCTTGCCCCAGTACTCGCTGTGGCATTTATGTCAAAGATCGAGGAGCCCGTACTGGGTCGCAGGCCGCTGATCTACTGCAGGTACATTGACGACTGCTTCATTGTGTGTTCTACTCAATTAGAGATTGGCACTTGTTTCGAATTGCTCAATCAGCAATCCGAAAACATAAAGTTAACTCGTGAAGTACCTACAGATAGTTGGCTCTCTTTCCTGAACGTTCAGGTTCAACTTTCCCAAGGGTTAGTAAAAACTAGGTGGTACAGGAAACCAACAAATAAAAACATCATAATTCATTTTACCTCAGCCCACCTATCCAAAACTAAGCATGCAGTTGTTGGCAATATGTTTCGTACTGCCCTTGCAGTCTCTTCGGATAGCGAGCAGAAGAGTGTTTCTGCAAATCTAGCCCGCCGCATAGCATTCGAGAACGGTTATCAATCGATAGATGGCCGCCATAAGGGACGTCCACGGCGGACCGCCCTCTCAGCTGTTCACGAGTAGGAAAGGACGACAGCAGCGTTCCGCATTCCTTTCGTCTCGGACCACCTCAGTTTAGCGATCAGGGCCTGTATCCGTAGGGCTGATCTTCAAGAAATGGTCTCCGTTGTCGAAATCCTCCTGCCAACCTTAGGGGGCGATTAGTTCGCAATCGCTTGTATGACCGCGTCTGCCTTACTCCCTCCTGTGTAATTTGCCCATTTGGTAAGGAGTGTGACTGCATGGTCTCTGGAGTGGTATATCGCATAATTTGTCGTCTGTGTGGGGAGGATTATATAGGGGAGACTGGGAGACCGCTATGTGTCAGGATTAAGGAGCACATGGACGGACTGAACAAGTCTAAATTGTCTACTCCGCTTGGGGAACACAGGGTGCGCAGTCACGATAACAATTGCATTTCAGTTGCTGTTACGATCTTGGCACGTGAAAGCGAAATCTCAGCGCAAAGGAACTCTTGAGGCCTTTTGGATTGCCGCAAAAACACTCAAAATAACCCGAAAGGACGAAAGTGTTGCGGTGACCCAGGAGTTGGCGCCGTACGTTGACCTGTGCGGATTCTGACCAGCCGGTCATAATCTGAGGGCGGGTCTGAGCGTGGGCGGTCCCAGGTCTTCGAGGGCGATTCTGAGGGTTCTTACTAGTCAGTCGCCTAACAACTTCCATCCAAGGCTGTCGGACCTCTTGGTTCCCTTCAAAGATTGGTATTATCTGTGACTTACGTTCTTTTGGTTCACTTCCGTGTGAATCCTCCTCTGTAGAATGAAATGGGGTTTGGGAGGGTAGTTTCTTGGATCTTAATTCGTATTTTCCAGGCTCCGAAGAAGGCGAAAATCGCCGAGTACGTCAGCTAAATAAAGAGGTTTAAACAATCTTGGTCTGGCTTCAATCACCGAATACCACAAGTGTCAATCAACATGCCAAGATTTATGGAGAATCGCACGTGAACAACTCTTTTTTTTTACTTTCTGAATTCATTCGCGTGGTGTTAGCTCCGGTAGGCAAGTGAGGTCCAAATTAGAATCTGAAAAGTCGTGGGTGAGAATCTGAAGATTGACTTCTTATGGGCCTTGAACACATAGCGCGGCCTCCCGCATTCATCACCTAGTGCAGCTTGAACTTGTTTCCGGGAGACAGGCTGTACACTGCTTCGAAGGCGCAGCTAAACACACTGAGTAATTTATGATACTGTATTTTTGGATTTTCAAGAAGCAAGGATTAGCTATCGTTGGATGCCTCATACTGACTTCATGTAGTTTGAATAATTATTAATTGGTGACTGAAACGTGAAAATGAGACAATCCATAACGTGACGGAAAAAGACTACTTTGGGCGGATAAGGTTGTAACACCCACGACATAATTACATATTGCGTCCTACAAACTTCCATTGTGACAGATCATTGCGGAACCCACGTAGAATGGTATGGTTAGTGGTTATTGGAATGAGGTCGACAAAGCCAACCTATCGTTCAGTTTAGCAAGAAGAATGTTACTTATTGTTGATTGAGGAGAACCGGCAAAGCAGGTGTATGGTTTGGCAAAGCCAAACGAACGCTAGAGATAGTTAATGGGAGATGCCAGCGGCTAAGCCGATATATCGTTTGGCGAAGCTGACATGCTACACACTGTTGATCGAGAGAGGACAGCGAATTCTGTCTATCGTTTAGTGAAGCAGGAGTGTATACAAAGCCACTAACAAAGACCGCCATAAGCCGACCTATCGTTATCGATTTGTTTTATTATTGCCCTACTATAACTAGTCTCTTTAACATGCCGTTAAGGTGTCGCGGTCTGTTGTTTTCCTTTAACATGGTTCTGACGTGTAATAAATCAAATCTAAGCGTTCGGAGAAGCTTCAGGTTCAAACGCTTTTTAACATGATGAACTTGAAACAGGTTTTAACTTGCCTCAATATTCCAAAGCCGAACTTTGGCAGGATAAATCCTGAGTGAGAATTTTGTGCCGGTGGCAAATTATCAACGTTTCACCGACTGCCCTGCCCTCGCCCCAATCCAGCCTGTTGATGCATTCGGTCCCAGTAGGAGTCAATCCGGTTGTTTTTCTTCATCATCTATCGTCAACTCCTCTAATGACTTGAATCCAACTCACCTACGAGGAGGGGATATATCAAGAAGGTCACAACAAAGCAGTCTTGCTCAATGTTGAGTGAGCCGGTCATACTTCGTAGGATAATGCTAGACCGCTCTGTAACCTACAAAGACTAGATAGCCGGTGGCTTTTCTGACAGAGCCGAAAAAATAAAGCTTTCAGTCGAGAAAATGAGTTTACGTATTGGCTGATGCATGTTCTGGCGAATAGAGCCACCGATAACAGGGTGATATGTTGTCATCTCATAAGATCCAGGAGTCGTATTCGCCAACAACCCGCCGAGGGTAGTCGAAGGGAAGCGGAAGGGATGATACCGCTCGCGGCAGAGGAGCAGATCAACCCATCTTACACCATGTGGGATGGAAATGCAAACTGTGTTACGTATCGATATCACTGCAAAAAGATAAAGATTCCAACGCGAAGCGGCCATCCTTCACCTATGCTATTCGAAAATTCCGGCGGTCGCGAGGGAAGCTGGCGGAGGCGAGAGGTGGCCGTGGAGCGCGTGTTTTGTACTGAAATTTCACCTCATTTACCCTTCGACTACCCGGCGGGTTATTGGCGAATACGACCCCTGTTCCGCAATCGCGTTCAGTCCGCAAAGTCTCATTATAACAATCGTAGAAGCGAAGCAGTTGTTCTGAGAATGATTTCTTCATTTTCATAGTTGAATTTTTCAAAAACAACCGCTTCGCTTCTACGATTGTGATAATGAGAACTGAACGCGATTGCGGAACTGAATTGGAAACTGCTCCCTGTTGATATCCAAAACGTCTAGCGCTCTCAGCCTGAGACCCGCACGTTGTCCAGAGTGATGTGCCTATTGTCCGCCCATTGACTTCTTTTATTTCCTAGCAACCTATTTGGCAGGCATCCACAACCTACGCAACTATTTTACCTGTGTGCAGAACTGCCCCATCTGCATATAATTATTTATATTTCTCTCTTCTAACATCCTATATTGCTGTCACATCGCCACATTTTTCAACTTTTCCGCTCGTTCCCACTTTTCCCTTTTTCCCAACATCGCCGCTTGCCGCTTTTTACGTCCTGCAGTGACGAGAAGGGTTGTCGAGGACTTTTTTTTTCGGAAGATTAAAAATCGTGGAGAGGATCTTAATCTTTTGTGATTATAAAAACCCTCCCGGTTCGAGAAATTAGCGAAGAAATCAAAAATGTTCTTGAGAAGCTCGTTCTGTAAGGAGCCTCAAAAAAATTAGAGCAAAACGAAAAAAAGATGCAGTGTACGGTTTTGTGCAGCACAGTTTCTATTTGAGGCTTACTTAGGATTGACCCATCGATTCTCTGAAAGCATAGGAGAAAATATGGTCGCGGAAACTCGTCAAGCAAAATAGAAATGTCAATTCAAAAATTTAAGTTTTATAAAAGTTTTGGCAGAATTTATGCTTCCCTGAGCTTCATTAATTTGAACTATGAATGGTAGTAGCTGAACCTCATCAGTTGGAACTTTCATTGACTACGTTTCGGCCATAAGCCCTTCTTCAGGTCAGCTGAAATAATACAAACACAATCACATTATGTTTTCGCCAACACCAACTACCGCCTTTAGAAAACCTCTGGGCTTCCCCTCTACTTCCCCACAACTCGCACTAAGGCTCCGTCCATAGCAGATGACGAGCTGCAAAGCGTCAAGGCATCGGAGCAACATACGCCAGCGCTCAAACGCTGGCGCATGACGCTCGACGGCTGGCGCATTCAACTTGTCCGAGGACGGCACATGGTTAACGGTGGTATCGATGATATTAGTGACAGCCGTTACAGTCACTATGCCTCCAACTGGCCGGCTGCAGTGGTCGCTGGGGAGTCGCTGGGGAGTCAGATCAATAACAAATGCTGAAGATGCAAACCCCCAGCGTCAATTTACGGTCACTTGACGCTAGGACGTTTACTATGGACGGATCCTAAGTTCGGCAGCAGTTACGAATGCGTTCCGCGTGTGCGCTGCGTTTCGCGGAACACTTTGTGCTGTGGGTGGCCGTTCGTGGGTGGCAACCAGATGCCGGTCAATCTATGTAACGGGAATTATCGGTCTTCGTGATCATATGCTTTCCCCACTGTCGACCAATTCCGGTGTTCTCCTTCTTCTATTCCTGTTTTTTTATTGCTGGCTACCACTCCCTATTTGATATTCTCTGCTTCTATTCGACTTCTGCCTACAATCAGGGTGAGCTTTTTTTCCATTTCCACTTTTTATCGAAGTGACTAGTTATTTATTAGTTCATTTTTATCCTTATTCATCATCTACATTCAACAATTCAAAACTAAATGCTAAGGAAAAGCATAATTAAGCTAAGTGAAATTTGTATCATTTCAGTTGACCTTCGGAAGGGCTTATGCCAGGATGAGAGTTTCCATGATGAGCTTCAGCTACCACCATTCATAGTTTCAGAAAAGTGTAGCATTTCACATTGCCGGGAGAGCGGGATCATTGGTTTTTTTTTCTGGAGAAAGGCTTCAGTAATAGGGGAGAGGGGGTCGTGGATACTTTGAGACCTTTGTCATCGGGTTGTGGACCTTGACGTCCTGCCTTCTTTTCTTTCTCTGTTCAGCACGGCCAGAGTTGCTGAACTTTTTAAGCAACGTTCTGGAATTTATCAGAGCTGGGGAGCTTGCGACACCTCATGCGGTCACTGCATAAGGGAATTCGGCTTCTTTTCCATTTTTATTGCTCGGCATTCGCAATCCTCTCATGGTGTTTGTCGCTTTATGAAAAAGACAGAAACCTTCGAATTCCACACAAATATCAAAGGCAGCAGTAGCAATAAAATATGCATGCCCACTCACCTTCTCTAAACCCTTTTCTGGGCTCTCAATGGTTTAACCTGTTTTCGGTTAAATTATCAGCCTCAACTTTCCGGTCTTTTCGTGGTGGCCACCTCGATGATCTCTAGTAGCAAGAGTATTAGCTGGCTGGAAATTGAAATTTTTCCCAATGAACATGGGCCTAAAGACTGGCTTGCTCAAATATTTCTGTTCTAGTCAGGTTAAGCATTGAACGAAGGGCTTGTTATCATCGTTCAGCAGCTTATGTTAGTTGAATTTGCATTTACTTTGGCTGTCAACGTCAATGATTTTCGACAATATTCACCATGGGACTCCGACCTTTTTGAGCGGAGTTGTGCATCTTTTAACGAGTTGGAAACTTAGGATCCTAATAACTGTGATTACATCCCGTTTATAGCAATACAACCTTCGTGGTCTCTGAGCCGTTTGCGGACAAAGCTAAATTCTGTGCTTTTCTCAACAACTTTTCTTCATCGCGATCACTGCCATCCAGTATTGAAGAATGGGAGTCGGCTAATTTTCCTTTGTCGATGTACAACCTTTTGATCAAGTGTGATAGACCAACCGCAAGCTCGACTCTTCCTCTATCTGACTGTAATAAGTCGAAAAAATTCCATCTCTTTGATTGTAAAAATTTAGGGTAAGTTTTGGGTAACCAAGCTTTTTAAAAGCTAATCGTTCTCTTGTTTTCATCAAAGAGGGCGGCTGGAGGTCATAGAACCTTCGGACCTTGTGAGGACTGTGATAACAGAATGGATTCTCGCAATCTCTGCATTTGGAAGGATTTCGCGTTTCGTAAACAAAGTGATTCTGAAAACATTTGAAGGCTTCCCCTACGCTTACATTCGTGTGTCGGAGCATGTCAAAGTTCTCAAGTAGCGATAAACGTCTTTGGATAGAGAGAGAAATCAGCTCTCGATTGGTATACCACTCACAATCGAAAACTCACCGATGGACAGCTGAAAACTCGCTGAGTTACATTCGATGTAGCACTTTCTAAAAACCTGAAATGCCCTCGAAACACCATTGCTGTATTACATTGTTGAAAGAGCACCTGATCCTCTAAGCACTAGAAGATTTTGCAGGCGGATTCGCGAAAATTCTACCGAGCAACAAAGTTTTTTCGAAAATTTTCATGCGATGGGATCTTTCATGGTTTCCTTTTCCATGTTTTGAGGGTTTCTTCCTTCTCAAAGACAACATCTGAAGTTCCTGTCTTCATACCCAAGAGCTGCGAACGATACTGCGTTAAATTATGTTATCATTTATATTTCGCACAATCTTCAAATAAATTGAAAATTGCAGAAGATCGAATTGTTGAAAAGTACCACTGAACACTTTTGAAATGATTCATTTATTATTCCAGTCAACATGCAATAGTGCAGTTGTAAGCACTGTAACCTGATGTATCTGGGCTAGTTGGCCTAAGCCCTAAAAATTCCTCCTAAAACGCCAGGCATTACCGTTTCTTCCGCGCCAGATCAATCTCCCAGAAGGAAAGTTGTTGTTGTTGTTGTAATCATCGAAATTCCTTCCCCAGTAATAGTCGTAATAGTCAAAGTCAAAGTCATCACGGCGTCTTCCCTAAATAAATAAATAAATTTGCAATCCAGTCACCATCCTACCCCTGGTACCTTGACAAGCTACCACTTCATTAGAATGGTCGGAGCTGATTACTATACATTGGATGCGACTCACTCATTTTCGGATATCCATCCGAATGAACCGAAATTTTCATGATTCAAAATCCGATTCACCGAAAAAACGTCTAAATCCGAGCGATCCAAAATCCGAATCACCGAAAAAGCGTCAAAATCCGAGTGATCCAAAATCCGATTCACGGAAAAAATCTAAAAATCCGAGTGATCCAAATTCCGATTCACCGAAAAAACGTCAAAATCCGATTGATTCAAAATCTGAATCGCCGAAATGTGCCATGAGTCGGATAATGATTCGAATTCCGAATATCCGAAATATGTCATGATTCGGATCGAATGACGAGTCGGATATAAATAGATTCGGCATGTCCTGTTACTCAAAAAAGCTTATTTGATGTCACATTTCATTCTAGTGTAGTCATGCGTATGCGTAATTACACTGCAAACATTTAATTGGCGCGCATTACGAACATTGCGCATTTAGATTTCGCACAAGATTGACATTAATACTCTTTGTTTGATTCGTCTGTGCGAGTATTGGGCCTGTCAGAGTGGCATTGCTGCGAAATTCGCGGCGTCGTTCCCCAGGGCGAGAGAAAGTGGGCGTGACCACGACTTGTCGCCAAATCGTATTTCTGTCCCTGTGTTTCTCACTTCCTCGCCGCTGTTAGTTCGATTGACAAAACAGTGAAATAGGCGAAATAAGCGTTTCTATAGAGGGTTGATGGACAGATAGTAACAAGGGAACACCAACAAATACGAAGAAACTACGGTGGTACGGCAGCGACAGCGACAAAAATGGTCGAAACCATTAGGTCGGGATCATACTTACCGCGATCAGCGACAGCGACGGTGCACAACATGCATATCGATTTTCGGTCGATATGGATGGTAAACATTGCGTCGCGTCGCTCGTCGCTGGAAGTATGATCCCTGAATTACCATCGCGTGACGTTGCTGCCGTCGCTGCCAGCTCGCGGCGACACTCTGAATACGCGGCGGTCGTCCCCATCGCGCGGCACAGTTTGTGCCGCGTAGCACCCCCTATAACTCAAGCCGTCTTCGCGACAGCGAGTTTCTCTACGATGCCACTTCAAGAGGCCATTAGGCAAATGATATACTGTTGAGACACGCGGTCGCGTCTCTCTGCACAGCGACACCGACAGTGGCAACGACAGGCATCGGCACATTTGCAGTATTTCAGCCCTCCGCGACACGTCGCTGCGACGGACACAGTACGATTGGCTACTAAACCATGTGTATTGATTGAACGGGCAATCCTATTCGAAGAGGATTAAACAGGAACTCACGGGTAAATACGAATTCGGCGCTATCGCAGCGGGGGGGGGGGGGGGGTGAGACAGAGCAATATGGCGCGATGCATTTGGCCACACCAATTTTACTATGCCGCACTTAATTTGAGCACCGACCCGGGGTTCGATTCCCCTGCTAAAAACAGGAGAGTCGTTTCGGCACGAAAAAACGGCGTGGCCAAATGCGGTACCACGCTGCCTCCCCCCACTCCGATAGCACTAACGAATTCAATGTGGAGAATTGACACTCATCATGCTCATTTATGCTAATGCTCTAACATAGCATTCACTTTGAAGATATTTGGCAGAATACTGCTATCGCGGAGCCTCATTGCTGATTGAAATGTTTATTATCCAAAAGAGGCTCGAAATCTGCAAACGTTCGCGAAAGTTCGTCGAGAAAAAGTGTCTTCCAAAAACTCGCAAAACTTCCTTCTTGAATGTCTGCTCTCTGGTAAGCTTCCGGTGCATAGCACCTTCTTCAGACCTGGAACACATAGATTATTGTTGCACTGGAATCCTTGCTATGGCAGACTGGCCTGGTTTGTCGCTGACCGTTTTATTTCAATGGCCTCTAGAATTTTCCTTTCGACTGTGTTGTCCACTGAGCCGTGCAATACTGTAATAAGCCATCTTGGGGGAGCTACGTGCGCGTGTTCTAGCGTTCTATGCCTTGAAAAACTGTTGGTAGGGTAAGAGGCTGGGTTTTGTAATGCCCTGCGATGTTCATCAAGCCGTTTGTACAGGGGCCTCATAGTTTCTCCAACATATTTCTGGCCACAGCCTTGACACTCTATCATGTAAACAGTCCCTGTTAGTTGGCATATCTTTTTATTATCACAGTAACCACACTCCTGTCTTCCACATCTATCTTCGTAAGGCCTTGAAGAGGTGAGTATGCTTTTCAAATTCGATGGTGGTCGGAATATGAGCCGTACAGGCAGCGATGCGTTCTTCACGACACTGTTCACTCTACGGGCCACTTGCTCGTTGACGTATGGCATTGTAATTGCAACACCGTCCGGCGTACTGTAAGGCCTCCATGTGTGTGTGCGTGCGTGATTGTAACCATTATCGCTTAGAATACGGTCTATCATGGAATCTACAGCATCCGATCTGAAGGTGCACACTCTATCCTTTGTCACGGTCAAGTTACGAACAACGTTAGCCTTCATGTAAAGGGGATGGCAGCTCCTCGAGTGAAGTATGATGTTCTTAGATGCTGGCTTTTTATACCATGTAAGCTCACAGGTTCCTCCTCGAACTCTAACTTTTGTGTTCAGAAATGGAACGAATCCGTCACTGTTTGGTTCCTCTATTGTGAAGCTAATACTCTCAACGTGAGAATTCAAATTAAGGAGAGTTGCGTCTAATTCTGTCCGTGAAGACCCTATGATAAAAACGTCATCGATATAACGTTTGTAGAAGTGTACTCCGGTCGTAAGCGAAATTCTTTCTATATGGTCGAGGTAGACAATAGCTAACAAGGGCGCTAATCTGAGTCCTATAGCTAATCCACGATGTTGAATATAGAACTGGTTGTTGAACCGGAATATATTGCACTGAAGAGTTGCGCTGAGCAAATCACGTAATTCACTTTCCTCCAGTCCGAACGTGTGTACTTCCCTTCTGTGCTCTCTCCATAAGGTTAATAGCGCTTCCACGGCACCGGATGTGTCAACATTGGTGTACAGGGATACGGCATCAAAACTTGCGTAGCTTGAGTTGTCAGGGATTTCGCAGCTACTTAGCGATGTTATAAAGTCGTTCGTGTTAACAATGTGAGATTCAACATGGCTCAAGAGTGGCGAAAACATCTTGACCATCAGCCAGCTAATTCTATCTGACGGTCCACCGCAGCTCGAGATGATAGGTCGAGTTTTTATGTTTTCTACCGTTATATCATGGATCGGGGTGTCGCCGAATTTGTGTGTCTTGACGAGCGTGTAATAGGTAGGAACACTGGGACAGGATGAAATAAATCGCCTCACTGTATGTATTCCAAACTTACTACCCAACACTGATTTGATGGTTTCCTGAAGTCTACGTGAAACTACTTCGAATGCACGAGAGGAGGATTCAGAATAAGTGTTGTTGTCCAGTAAGCTACGAAAAGTCACTTCTTTATCCATCACTTTTGTCATGACTACAAAATCGCCGCTCTTATCGCCTACACTGTATCGAAACTCTCCTTTCTTTTCTTTAAGCTTCTTCAATCCTTTTCGTTCTTCTTGTTCATTCATAATCGAAGCGAATCTGACCGGCTGTGCTGTGGTGTGAATCTCTTTTAGTTGGACTTCTAGCGCGGTAAGTTTAGTTTCTAGATTCGCCACCGGTTTTGGAACAACAAAGTTAGGCCTCGGAAAAGGTGCTGTTGCCAAGAGAGCTGATGTCCGATCAAGAACCGATGGTCCCATATTCTCACGCCATCTCAGCTGGTATGCAAACTTGTGGAACCCAACGCTGACCGAATCCAGCGTTTTGTTGGTTATGGGTTCTGAAACTGCAAACGATGGGCCAGAAACCAAATGGTGTGTTCAAATCTACGGCGTGTCGAAGCTGCTCGCTGCCTGTACGGCTCATATTCCGACCACCATCGAATTTGAAAAGCATACTCACCTCTTCAAGGCCTTACGAAGATAGATGTGGAAGACGGGAGTGTGGTTACTGTGATAATAAAAAGATATGCCAACTAACAGGGACTGTGCACATGAAAGAGTGTCAAAGCTGTGGCCAGAAATATGCTGGAGAAACTATGAGGCCCCTGTACAAACGGCTTTATGAACATCGCAGGGCATTACAAAACCCAGCCTCTTACCCTACCAACAGTTTTTCAAGGCATAGAACGCTAGAACACGCGCACGTAGCTCCCCCAAGATGGCTTATTACAGTATTGCACCGCTCAGTGGACAACACAGTCGAAAGGAAAATTCTAGAGGCCATTGAAATAAAACGGTTATCACCAGAAATAAACAACCGCGATGAATTGCGCGACGTTCTTTGAATCATTGCGTGATGAACCAACCGCTCTTTGGGTTACTGTAGGTATCCGTCATGATAGGAATACCACTGCGCCTTTGGCTATTTAAGAGCGCCAAAGCGGTATGATGCCGTTTTTTAGTGGTTGCGGCTCTCAGTCACAACAGCGACAAACCAGGCCAGTCTGCCATAGCAAGGATTCCAGTGCAACAATAATCTATGTGTTCCAGGTCTGAAGAAGGTGCTATGCACCGAAAGCTTACCAGAGAGCAGAAGTTCAAGAAGGAAGTTTTGCGAGTTTTTGGAAGACACTTTTTCTCGACGAACTTTCGCGAACTTTTGCAGATTTCGAGCCTCTTTTGGATAATAAACATTTTTAAGATATTGTTAAGAATGAATCTTAAAAAAATATGATTGCTTTGCAAATACTTCGAGATGAAGATGATTATGATTGAATTGTTTTATCTTGGTACGGTAGAGAAACGTTTTTTTTCTTGAATATTTTCCCCGGGCTATCGATCGATAGAATTTTTGCATTTTACCTACGTCTGTCTATCCGACCGGATATCCGACTCGGATATTCGGATTCCGACTCACCGAAAAAAACGTCAAAATCCGAGTGATCCAAATTCCGAATCACCGAAAAAAGGTAATTTTCGGATTGATCTGGAATCCGACTATCCGCTTAGCCTCCCAATCCGAATAGCTCGGATTATCCGTTGTTGCTATTTTGAATCTATCCGTTTGAGTCGGATATCAGCCACCTTTGATTTTTGAGTTATCCGAAATCCGAGTATCCGAATTTTTTTGATTCGGATCCAATGTATACTGATTACCAATGCCTGCCTATGTCGTTGCTAGACTTTGTATACTGGCTCACTTCTGAATTTCAGTTTGCATTCGGGAGACTAAGTATTTACGATTCGATGTGTTTGATATCCATGCAGGCACATGAACTTCCTCGACGACCCGATGGAATGCATTTCAAAGCGTGTATCAGATGTCAGGCCGCATTTTTTGTTCAGGATGCAGAATGCGATACTATTCTCAGATTGCTCATTGTGACGAAAGAGATAAAAGAGCGCATCTGGAACGTGCATTATCACCACCTTACTAATCAAATGCACGCCGGAATTTGATGCCAGCAACTTCGTCTCCAAACCTTGATTGACTCTACGTCTCCGCCTTGTTTATCCGCTGTGCATACGTAAGCGTGACAACGCGGGCTTAGGAGTGTTGGTGATGGCTACAGGCTGTTGGTGAATGCCCTAGCTGATTGCGGTTTACTCGTATATATTACCAGGCAAAATCAACGCTACCTGATTATTGCAATAGCTGATGGCGACTCCGAGAAGCAGCACAAGGAGAGCAACCTTTAGTGACCTCATTTACCTAGAAGCTGGATTGAACTGAATAAAAACTTCATGTGAAAAACGTTGTTTGGGACTGAACGCAAAAGAAATATGAAGAAAATTAGCATCCTAGCGCACATATTTATGCGCATCGATACAATCCCATCAGACCTATTCCATATTCACTAACCGTAAATATGTGTGTTCAGAATATTCTGAGACCACACTTTGCCTGCCTTCTTTTCCTCTTTGAAGCCTTTTGTGTATTCAGAGCAGAAGGACCTAAAAGAAAAATTCGCGAAAAAAACCCTGACGACTCATCTAGAGTCTAGAGCGCTAGAGATCTCGAGCGACACATCAGACATTGTAAGGAAACGACCAGAGAGGAGCAGGTCGATTTTCGATCTGGAAGATCGACCATCGACCAAGTGTTCGTCGTGAGAAGAGTAATTGAAATGTGGGTATTCGCAGCCATTACAGCTTGTTTTTTTTTGGATTTTAAAGCCTCTTTCGGCTCTTGACATCGTGATCGATTACTCAACGCGCTGCGAGCCGGCGGAGTCCCGGGAAAGTATATGTCAAAAAAAATCAAGTGTTCACAATTTTTTGGACGGCACTGTAGGTAGCCGAAATCTTAGCTCTAAGACATTGCTAGGTTCGCGCCCAGATCCTCGAAACCGCGCCGCAACACGCCTTCGCAATCAGCGTGCACTTTGTGGACTAAACGCGATTGCGTGGATGAACTGTATAAGAAATTGCGTATCTTTGTCGACGTATTCTCCGTGATATTAAAGACGTGTGATCAGGTAGAGAGCATGGTCCCATGAATTGATATGTAAATTGACGGTAATTCCAATGATGAGACCTTGTGGGGTCCGCTTAGTTTTTTTTTCATTTGTCCACTGGACTGATGATAGTAAGCGGTGCCGGTCTTATGAGAGATTTCCAATGTTCCACGTACTGTACCAAACATCCGACCATATAGTTGGGCCTCCTTGTAAGGGGCCGCCATGTATGGAATACGGTGGTGATTTCCAATGACTTTGGGCCCGGTATCGTTGTATTTGTGCTCCTCAAATTCAGTATCGTGTGCATCTACACTTCTGCGCTCTAAAGATGTAATTCCGCAATGTCTGTAAACCCTAACTTCTATCCGAAACCTGAGAGCTGGCTTTCCTTTCGGATCGCGCCATTCCTCTAGGTGGTTAGGCCGCTCTAGAAACTGCTGAATTTTATCCTCGTCACCTTGTTGGAATTATCACACTAATCACGGTAAATACCCATTTTTTGATTTCAAAGATAAAAAAAATTGCCGAATAAATTTGTCGAAGGTTACAACACACGAAAGCCAAGAGCGCACAGAATAACAGAGGAGGGGAATGCTGTGTTTCTAACCCACTGCTAAGTCGATGCCAGTGGCAGCGGGACAGAGATGACTATGGTTCGCTTGAATTTTTTACACTGTATATCACCCCTCAGAAACAAATTCCGTCCCGGAACTTAGATTACAAGGTTAATGAAAGAGGAGTAAAGGAAAACTAGAAATATCACAATCATGGATACGATACAAACATCACAAAAATCAATTAAGCCCCAGTATATAAACTCTACCACATCCGCTTCCACACCTCCTGCCTGGCGGTTTTTATTTATTTATTTATTTATTAAGACTCTTGATCGCAACAGTACAATTGTTGAACTTCCTTTGCGAAGAGCTCAGCCGTCTTCTTAGCATCTCCCGTTACAAGTGTGATCCAATCCGATGCGACTTCCTTTGTTTTTCTTCCACGGAAGCTCGCAATTTCATCAAGCCATCTGGTTCGCGGTCTGCCTGGGTGACGTCGTCCAACAGGAATCCACTCTGTTGATAAACGGACCCACGATTCTTGGGTTTTCGTCGACAAGGATGCTGCGTATGTCCACTTGCGCTTAAGAGCTAATCTTGTCCAGTCTTTCAGGCCGGTTCTGCGCCGTATGACTTTCGTGGGGATTTTGTCGATTAGGCGTATTCCGAGTATCGCTCGCTCCAGTCGACGTTGCGCTGTTCGAAGTGCTACCGCAACTTCCTTGGTCCAAGTCCAGGTCTCACGAGCGTACAAGATAGCTGGTAGAATGCAAGAATTGATAAGTTTTCTCTTCAGTCCAATCCTTATGCAGGGAGAAAGTAGAAACTTGCGGTGCATGAAGTAGTTTTTCCGACCAGCACTGATTCTTCTCCGGATTTCTTTCGTTGGGTCTCGTGGACATGAGAGAAGATGGCCAAGGTAGATATACTCGCTAACGCGCTCAACCTGTTCATCGTTGATATGCAGTGTTATCTCGGGTGATGTGAAACTCTCGCTGCTTTCCATCCATTTGGTTTTTCCAAAGTTAATGCTCAAACCGATTTCTTCCGATTCATCTGCAAGCATCTGCGCCAGCTCTTGGAGATCTCTCCTATTTTCAGCTCAAAGCACCACATCGTCCGCAAATGCAAGGTATGGTAGACGTCTTCCTCCTAAGCAGAACCCCAGACTCGATCTATCCAGTTTGTTCAATACGTGTTGTAGAGTGAGAATGAAGAGAAGTGGTGAAAGCGAATCGCCTTGCCTGATCCCTCGTTGTATGTTGAGCTTGGCCTCATGGTTTCCAACTTTCACAGCTGCGCTCCCACTTGCGTAAAGAAGCTGAATGGTTTTTATGATGTCGTTGTCGATCCCATATGAGTCCAAGATACGCCATATTGCTGGAAGTTCAATCGTGTCAAACGCTTTGCGAAAATCTACAAACATCATGCAAGCACAGGAGTTAAACTCGTACGTTTTTTCAAGTATAGTGCTCACCGTGTGGATATGATCAATGGTTGAAAAGTTTTTGCGAAAGCCAGCTTGTTGATAAGGGAGTAGGGCATTGTCTTCGGCAAACCTTTCCAGACGTTTGTGCACTATTTTCGTCATGACTTTGTATAGCGTAGAAAGTAGTGAAATTGGCCTGTAGTTAGCAATGCTTGTTGGGTCTCCTTTTTTGAAGAGCAGAATCGTATCAGCAAAACTCATCTTCTTTGGCACGGTCTTGTTTGCAACAATGGCATTGAAGAACTCGGTTAGGGGGTGAGCGAGGATTCGGGAGAGGGGACGGAGGGCGTGGGATTGGACGAGATCAGATCCTGGAGCTGACTTGTGCTTTCTTGTTCTCATTGCTTCTTCGACTTCGCTTTCGTTGAATCTGAGTGTTATATCATCAACTGGGGGAAGTTGAGAGCCATTCATCGAGTGATAAAGATCGTTGTAGAAATTTCTTATCACGTCAGCAGCTTCTGCTTCATGATCAAGGGTATTCGGGGTAGGAATGGATGAGGAGTGGTCGTGTGGAGAATGCGGTGTTGAAGGATTTGCGATGATCGTGCTATCGGTCGTGTTTCGTCGTAAATTGGTGAGTGGTCGGCGAACATAGGTATCTTCCTTTCTGCCTTTGGAAGAAATGTTGAGTGCGTGCTGATATCCGTGGTGGCATCGGCTCATATCTTGTGGCGAGGTCGGTCGCAGTATTGATGATTGTTGTTATCTTTCTGTAGTCTTCATTTACTTCGCCAGTAAATTGAGTATCGGCTAGTATGAGTTCACTATGAAGACGAAGCAGGTTATTATCCACAGTGTATGATCCACGTCGCGGTTTCTGTATTCTTCTTGGTGGGCGTAGACGTAAGATAACATATCTTCTCGTAAGCTTCGCACTAACACATAGTCGATTTCCTTCCTCAAGCCTAGCACTGTGTTTTTCCACGTCCAACGCACACTCTTCCTTTTCTTGAAGTAGGAGTTTGCTAGAAATAACCGCCGTTCCTCGCAAAAATCAGCAAGCATGCCGCCTCTATGATTTCGTCTGTCGGCAGCATGGATGCCTATGAATCGCTCATTTCCTTCTCGAGCTCCTGGAGTTGCATTGAAATCTCCAAGGACGACGAAATGGTAGTTGTTCCTAGCATCAATGATTGAGGCTAAATCGTCCAGAAAATTCAGGTACTGATCATCATCGTAACTCGAGTGCGGGGCGTGGACTTGAATCAAGCGAAGTGTTTGACCACCGTTCAACTTCACCACCATCTCTATGATTCTTTCCGAATGGAAGTAACATCTGCAACGACGATTCAATAAAGAACGCACATAAAAACCCACACCAGAGTTCGTTCGCTCCTCGTTCCCAGAGTAATATAGAGAAAATCCGCTTCCAAGGTCCATTCGTCCTCTGCCTTCAATCCTTGTTTCAGATATCCCGATAATGTCGAACTTCAGGTTTTTGACAGCTTCTTCCACAACAGTGAGTCGCACCTGACTTGCAATGGAGCGCACATTCAGAGTGCAGATGCTGAGTCGAGCAGCTGATGAATCCGGCATACGACCCACGTGTGCCGAATACGTATTGGGTCGGTGTCTTCGGTGATCCTGGCGGTTTCTTGAAGAGTGGGGTAGGTCGACCGCTCACTGCCACGTCATGAAGAAGACTGGCGGTCTTACTAGAAGCAAAATACCGGGCGGTACTGATTGTCACAAAGCGATAAAATGCTTTCCAACTTCAATTTGAGACCTACACGATTTTCGCTTGTTTCTTGTCGTAGCTGCAGTTTAACGTCGCAGGGCATGTTATAGTATGTTTGCACATGGCGATGAGTTGATCGTAAAACGCTTGGCTCCGGGCAAGATTGAACCAGCATATTCTCTTTCCGGAGGAGGTGGTGAAGGGCGATAACGCGCTCCTTCGGAAAGGGAATATGCTGGTTCATTCTCGCCCGGAGTCTAGCGTTTGGCGATCAACTCAACACCTTGTGTGAACATTTAATTAAAGAGTTTGAGTCGGTCAGCCTGATATAGAAATGCAACTGATATCATCATTTCATGGCAGGGTTCGGCACGAGGTGTGGACAAGGCTAAATTTTCTCAGAACCCCCCTCTAAAAGCAAACTTTTGGCGATTTTCTCAGACCCCCTCCCAGAGGCGTTAATAGGTCAAATTTTTGGCGATTTTCTCGGACCTCCTCCCAGGAGTGTTAATTGTCTGTTTTTGTAGTAAATTTAAAACAGAAGGAGCATTTTATTCTGAAAGATGTATAATTTGAAGAAGAACAAACATTTCAAAAAAACAAGACATTGACATTGAAAAAGATCACGGACGAGGTTTTTCTTTACGGATTACATGAAGTTGCCTGCGTTTTTGAAAATCTTAGCTAAAGTAAGGGTTTTGATCATAGTGAAGGCTCTTCTAATGTTGAATGTAAGACACATAGGTTTGAACGTGTTTCCAGAAATTGTGAATGATTCCGGGTAGGAAGCTAAGGTAAACATGTGGTGGAAAAGAAGCGTGGAGAAGATGAAGGGATTGGCTAAGTTCAAGAATACGGGATGTCTCGAAGAAATAAATGTGTTTTTAAATTAAAATGAGTTCGTAAATTCATTTCGCAAGACCGAGAAGAACATGTCACTTCAGATGTATGGACTTCTGGTTCGAAAGAACTTCCGATGTGGTTGCGTTACGAATTTCATTCTCCGAAACCCACTCATACACGAAACACACAACACGGGTTCGATCCCGCAAAGTGCTTAATTTTTGCAAGACGTTAGACCTCACATTTTTCGCGAAGTAAGGGTCACGAAAATAAGATACTCGAGTCGAGAGTGGTAGATTTACCCCATATACAAATTTTCAGTCTCTAAGATGGACGCTGAAAGCCACCTCCCTGTGTGGCCCACACCTGTCGCAGGTGCGATCGCGCTGGAAGTCTACATTTTTGCAAGGTATGAGTCAGTAGAATACGATGATCGAGTCCAGCGTGGTTGATTTATCTCATATACTCACTTTCACCGTCGAACATAGATGCTGAACACCGCTACAGTATAAGGCCCCACACTTTTCTCAGGTGTGGTCCCGCTGGAAGTCGTCAATTTCGAAATTTAGGTTTGGCGAGAGTAGGATATTTGAGTCCAGCGTGATCGATTTACTCTGTGTGCTATCTTTTACCGCCTCAGCGTAGCGCCGAAGAGCCCTACATAGGAAGCGGAACAAGAGGGAAAAAGCGTAAAAAACGTCAAAGTCCACAAACCTGGAATAGGGTTTTAAAATACCTGTAACTTAACTTCCAAAAGAGTTACCCCGGGTTTGAGCAAAACTAAGAAACTAGGTTTGTAACCCTACCCAATGAAACTTTGCTCGCTCCCAGAGGACGCCTTACAAAAAAATTTACTAGGTGTGGACATTTGATGTTTTGAGCATAAATGTCCACACCTAAATGCACTGGCTAGGTGTGGACATTTATGCTGAAAACATCAAATGTCCACACCTAGTAAAATTTTTTTGTAGAGCGTCCTTTAGGATCGGTTAGGGTCTAAATCTGTAGGGTTACAAACGTAGTTTCTTAGTTTTGCTCAAGCACGGGGTAACTTTTTTGGAAGTTAAGTTACAGGTGTTTTAAAACCCTATTCCAGGTTTGTGGACTTTGACGTTTTTTACGCTTTTTTTACCTTGTTCCGCTTCCTATGTAGGGCTCTTCGGCGCTACGCTGAGGCGGTAAAAGATTGCACACAGAGTAAATCGACCACGCTGGACTCAAATATCCTACTCTCGCCACACCTAAATTTCGAAATTGACGACTTCCAGCGGGACCACACCTGAGAAAAGTGTGGGGCCTTATACTGTAGCGGTGTTCAGCATCTATGTTCGACGGTTAAAGTGAGTATATGAGATAAATCAACCACGCTGGACTCCATCATCGTATTCTACTGACTCATGCCTTGCAAAAATGTAGACTTCCAGCGCGATCGCACCTGCGACACGTGTGGGCCACACAGGGAAGTGCCTTTCAGCGCCCATCTTAGAGACTGAAAATTTCTATATAGGGTAAATCTACCACTCTTGACGCGAATATCTTATTTTCGTGACCCTTACTTTGCAAAAAAATGTGAGGTCTAACGTCTTGCAAAAATTAGGCACTTTGCGGGATCGAACCCGTGTCGTGTGTTTGGTGTATGAGTGGGTTTCGGAGAATGAAATTCGAAACGTAACCAGATTAGATGACGCTCTTTCGAACTAGCAAGTGTTTTTGCCATGTCTGGTCTGGCTAATGTTGAGGCACCTATTTTCGTATATAACCACTTATTAAAGCGTGTTTTCCATGAATTTAAAGTGACTTGTTCTCCTCTGAAAACATATTTATTTCTTTAGTACATCTTGTCGTCTTCGCCTTTGCCAATAACTTTATTCATGGTGTCCTCTCTTTTCTTCCGCCCCATTCCGTAGCTTCCAATTTGTTCTTATTTGCAATTTAGTACACGACTATTCAGGATACACGCCCAGAACCTATATGCCCTATATTCAATCGTAGGAGAACCTTTACTGTAATTTCAACATTTACGTTAATTTAATCAATACAAGGTTTCATGTTTATTGGCCGGTATTACCGAATCATTCGCGAAGCATTTTTCTAGACAGTGCACCTACTACCCACGGTCAGAATGGTTCATGTGGTCTCCCGGTGGAGCTCAGACCCCCCTCCCTCCACCATTGCGCAGCTCAGACCCCCCGGTGTGGATATCCACACCCCGCGCCGAACCTTGTTTCATGCCCTTGTGGCAATCGGCTTCGCTTGGTTTTTAGAGTTACTAGCGGTCTTTTTGTCCGGCTTGCAGCTGCATACAAAGACTGCGCTGGTGAGTGATGTTCTGTATTGGTCAACGCCAGTTGGCTGTTATATGAAGATGATTTCTCAAAGTTAGAACGACGACCAAAGTGAACGTCAATTATTGTGCAGACTTGTTTCGTTTACGTATCACGTGTGCAGATTTTTCCTCGTCTTACAAGGGACCACTTCGAGCATAAAATGGAGTTTTGAAAAACGGTCTTTTGAGGGTTGTAGAGGAATCAAAAAGAAACAGTTTGAGATTTTAAAATTTCACTCAGTCCTCACGGGTAGATCAAATACGATCAAAAAAAGAAAGAAACCAGAAAATTGGATTGGGAGGACGTAGCACAAATGTGAGCTATACAGTGGCCTTGAAATCATCTGAAAAGGTTCTCCTAAAAGTTTGAAGATCAAATCTAGCTAGGTTCTCGAGTTATGACTTGTTCATTGATCCCCTGAACAATGCTCGTTGCATTCAAACCACCGATCAGTGCAATGTGATAGTCGGTGTGGGCTAGCAGCACACCGTGGCTCAGTCGGTTAGGCGTTGGATTACGAAGCAATTGAACGATGGTTCGAATACTGTGGAATCATTATTGCTGGTAGTAATGACATTTCTATGTGTTCCCATTACTTGTTTTGAGTTTTAACCGTGTCTCTTGTTTTTTATACCTCTTTTCTTATATCGCAGAGGTAACGTGATATAAACGGAGAACGGTTCACATCAATGTTAGAAACTATAGAAATCCCGAGGTTTCGACAATTGCTAGAATATCAAGAATACCCTTACCCTTCTCCCCACATATGTTACAGAAAAACCGTCCTTAATTCGGAGAAACACTTTAGGGAAAAAGAAACAAGAAAGAAAACGCTGGAAAAAAGTTCGGACAAAGTGAAACTTCGTGGACTTGTTCCTTGATCAATGATCAATCTTTTTCGAAAAAAATTGTAGTAAACAGAAGTGGGTTTACCTAAACTACAAAATCCATTGAAGCAACCTAATACTTAAGCGCATGGCTCGAAGACTCAAGAAAAGTATTTCGTTATCAATTCCAAAATTTTCAGTAGAACAGAACCTTTTAAAAACGCACTTTACAAGAAGACTACTTTAGGTCAGCCTGGCCATTCTGGATTAAATGTAGTTTTCTGGAGCCATTTTGGACGTAGAATCCGAGTATGCTCTTCGCAGCTTCTTGGAAAAAAAAGAAACCAGTCTGGAGAAAATTACAGGCGCTTTTCCAAGCCTAGCGGCAGGGCAAGGGCCTTGCCGCTAGGCTTGGAAAAACGCCTCAAAACTTGCATGTAGGGGTAATCTAGGGTGCTGAACACGGATTTAGAGGTCGTTTGCCGAAATTCTGAGTTTTACTGTAGATTACGGTAGTTGTCATGACATAGAGGGCCTAAACCTACCTTAATAATTTGAAAATTGACAAGTGAACATCAAATTCGTATTCAGCACCCCGAATAACCCCCGTTCAGAAATTTTGAGTCAAATCTGAGACTTTGACCCAACTACCGTATACCCACCGCAATCTACCGTAATCTGTCGAAAATCGATAAACTGACCTCAGATTCGTCATGAGCACTTCAAATAACCTCCGAGAGCAAAGTTTGGGCCATAAATTTTTTTTCGACTTTGGAGCCCCGTGAGGTAAGACGCTCAAAGCCATTTTTGGGGGTTCACAGGTCGAATTTTTTTTGTCAAAACTCCGCCCCAGAGGGTAATTTAGGGCGCTGAACACGAATCTGAGGTCCGTTTCCTGTTTTTTAGGGGCTTTCGTCAGGTCAGGGTGAACTGAATGGCATTTTACCTACCGCAACCAATTGTTTTGGTGGTTTTTGATCTACCCGTGAGGACTGAGTGAAATTTTAGAATTTTGAATAGTTTATTTTTACGCCCTCTACAACTTTCAAAAGACCGTTTTTCGAAACTTTGTTTTATGTTCAAAGTGGTCCCTTGTTAGAGTGCTTCTGTTATCATCTTGGTGACGAGGGGGACCGTACTTCGCTTCCTACACTGCCTCCACTTGCTTGGCCTGAAAACTGTTTGAAACGGATCGAAGTTTGACTTTTGTCAGCTACAGATGAATAGTCATTCTTGTCTTCTTCTAATTTCCCTCATTTGACCTTCATGTTCTAGTAACCAACAGCATGTTGCTAGTTATTATACTGTGGTCCATTATAACATTGTTATGCATCTGATGTACGGAAGCAGCTCTTTGGGAACATCACAAAGGAAAGGCTCCTTACGGAAATCTTGCACAAAGCCCAGCAGCCGGTCAAGGGCGAGGTTCAAGGTCGGCAAGCAGTTTTCGAAGTCAGCAAAAGTCGCGATCTCGGTCACTCTCCAAGTCTGCCCTAAGAAGAAAACGTAGAAGGTAAGGCAGGAAGGTCGCGGCTTTGATTCTCGACGTCCTTGCAAGCAGGTGGCCGCGAGTAAAGGCAAGCAAAGCCGCAAGTCACGCGAAAGAGCAAAATCGACGGGCAAACCAGAAAACCTAAACAGGCAGCAGCGGCCATTTACCCATACGTGTTCGGATGTGTTCTACCAGTTTCATCAAGTATCCACGTCCCAACATAGTGCGTATTCAGCACGCGTTGGGCTGACTGCAGTTCATTTGCTTGACAGTCTTTACTTAACGGCTGTGCATCGTAGCGACGACCGGCAGCACGCCGCCGGGCTAGAGGCCTGGAGCGTGCTCTGAACCTGACGCGAGGTAGGACGCGAAGGCTTCGCGGAATCGCAGCGCCGATGCCGCTAGCTTCGTTTTTTTTACCAATGCTCTCGCGCTCACTCATTCAACATCACATTTAGCTCTGACTTTAAGAATTTTGACCGAGAAATAGCCGCGAAATAACCCACCAGGCTCCGCAGCGGCTCTTAGTGGGCTATTTCCAGGCCATTTCGCGGCTATTTCTCGGCCTTCCACTGAATGGACAAGAAGTAGCTGAGAAATAGCGGAGATATACCCGAGAAATAACGAGAAGTAACCGAGACGCAACCGTCATCGGCTCGCCGAGCCACCATACGGGGCCACCAGCGGTTGGACGGGGCCTCCAGAGGCTGAAAGAGATTAAAGGCATCGTTCACGATGGATTTCGTTTTCGAGTTTTCTATATATAATGAGAGCTCTAGTACCATATATAACAGCTTGGTTGAAAAAACCGCGAAAAATCCACTGAAAACCCCTTTTTTAGACTCAAAATAAAGAGTCGGCCGTTAGAGATAGCTGTTTTGACCGATGATCTCACCATCAAATGAAGTCTATCTTTCTATCAAGTGATTTATTGAGAAGGAAAGGTTAATCGATGTGTGTAGAAATGTCATTCCTGACGTAATCGTTTGGTATATTCCATCAACTTCCCCTCAGTTGCACTGTATCAAATGTTGAAAATCTACTTATATGAAGGCTGACAGGGAATTGTGTCAGATGACTGACGGAGGGTCGGCCTCCTTTGACGGAATTTGAGACATTCAACCTCAATTATCTTCACAATAAGGCGTTTTCGACCGGACTAACTCTCCCTACGTTCTTGGGTGGGCCCAGAGAATCATTTGAATTGAAAAAACGAAAAGTGGTTTTCAGATGCCTCACGATGCCTTTAAAGGCAGTGGTCACGATGAAAAACGTTATCGAAAAAACTACAAAAATCAGCTTAGATCAAAAACAGCTGAAAAACTATGAAGGTAACGCGGTGAAAAACGGTCTAGAATTAGAGTTTCTAGGGCTCAAAGAAGGGTGTTCGTGCACACGTGCACAGCGATGACGAAACAGATCGCAGTCTCATGCCGAGCAGTCAAAAATCATCGACATTCAGAGGACGAAATGAATGCAAATTTAACGAACTAAAACAGTTGAATAATGAAAGCATCACTTCAGTCAATGTATTTGACTAGATGTGTACATATATTAGAAGGTTCATTGATTGACATTCAATTTCAAGCTAGCTGATGTTCTTGATATAAGAGGTCATCGATGCCGATGATGTGGAGTGGGCTCGTCCACCATCAAAAGACAAGAAAGTTCAGGTTTCAAATTTGGCCCAAAGCAGTGGTTTTTTCGCGATTTTTTCTTATAGGTCCTACTACTCGAGACCCAGGAAAGGATTTGGGGAGAAAAAGACGACAAGCATATTTGATCGCGACCACTGCCTTTAAAGTACCTCAAAATTGGGTAATTGAACTGACAGAGATGTTGACATCTGAATCATGCCTGTGGAATGCGCCGTATACCTAAGCTCTGGTACATCCCTAGTGACCTGATGATTTCGATTATCACCAGCAGCGGAGCAGTGGGCCTTGGTGAAACATAACAAGTGATAAGGAGGTTTTGACGAAAAAGCCATCGCTCCGCGCTGTGATAACCGAACAATGAGTTTGCCTGGAATGAAACAGAGTCTATCTGGAGAGCATTATTTTTCGAATATTTCGCGGCGAACATCATTTAGCGGCTATTACGCGGCTGTTACGTGGAAAGCAGGCACTTCGCGGCTATTTCTCGGCGAAAACTCAGAGGAGTAGCTTTTACTGCTCTGATATGCTTTAAGAGTTCAGAAAATGCCTGCAAACATAGTCTAAAAATGATACGCTCTGAGTGCTGTTATATGAGCTTGGAACTTGCTTTCAGTAAAGTGATTATGGCTAGAAATATAGTTTTCGAGGTACCGAAATCAGCAGACGGTTCGCGGTAGTCGCATGAATCACAACTGCCACACTTTGGAGCAAAAAAATAGTAAAAGTACAAACCGAAAAGCCAAAGCTGGAATAAAATGGAAAACGGTCAGAAGATCGAAGTTATGGAGAAGTCTCGATCGACGGCAGCATTCCACGCTGATGATGGAACTGTTAAAGACCATTTTCCGTCGTCGCTCGCTGTACGCGTCGCTTAGGGAGACGCTGCTGTCGCAGCGACAAAAACTCTAGGAGGTACCCGTGTCGCACAACACGATGCCGACCTCGTTAGCTGCCTGACGTCCCCTAGTCTCAATCATTTCTCTGTCGCAACGAGACCCGCCTTGGTGCTGCTTCGCAGAGCGCTTCAGGCTTTGGGCAGAGAGAAAAGCTGTACTCGCTGCCGAACACGTCATGACCTGTCCACTGGCAACAAACGTGATGAAACACATATGGATAAACGGTCGCTGCTGCCCGTTTAGGAGGCCCCTGGGCAAAACACGCAGGCTCGCCGCGAGAAAATCTCTGCGAAGTTGAAGGAACTGACACCACTGTTTCTGCAGTAGCTAGCAGAAATGTTCGTGGCCAACCTGGTGCCGTATTGGTCTGCCAAAATGTTTTTAAATTCCACGCCATGCTTGATACCATGGAAATTGCCTTATTTGCTATATAAATTGTGATAGAAGGCCAGTGAAACGAGATAATTGGCCGAGAGTCTGATGAAAAATTCGATCATAGTCGAAGTAGGTTTAGAGTAAGAGCGAAGGACGACGAGTGTGCCTCAAAAACGCTATTTCAGCACATCTGAAGGTGCCGAAAATTCAGCTTTTCCGGATTGGGCTGCTGCAGTGTTCAATTGAAAGATGATCACAAAAGAAAGTTGTTGGCCGAGTCTTAGGTCGATTGGTCCCACTTGAGTGAAGAACGGAACGTAGGTGATCTAGGGTCGCTTTCAATCCGAATCACCGAGGTGCCGTTAGGCGGGAATGCTTCCAGGTCTGCTGTTTCTGCCTATATAAATTCTATACTGATAGTGAGCGTGGCTGCAACATTTTGCGCCCTAGCAAAGGACGATGAGTGCGTGTGGCAGGAAGTCGAGCCGGCGAAAAACCCTAACATTTACCAGCTTCAAAAATCTACCTTGTATACTTGCTCATAACTTATCAATAATCTGTATGCTCCGTATGGAGGTCAAATAATGATACCAACTTGATAACTAGTTTCACTGTTCGTATACTCGATTAGGAACTCAAAAGAAGGAGCTCTTAATGATGATTCTAAGTATGCCACTAGCAACCCAGACGCACCACTTTTCTTCAAGTTACGGGAACGCGGCGCTTTGTGGAGCAAAGGAAAATGCCGAAAACACCGTTTTCGCAAAAGTCAGGGGTGGTGCTCCGTAGTCGACGAATCGATGTTCCATCTGTGAGCTTAGATGAGAATTCGGCCGGAATCTCATTGTCAGTTCTATCGACCAGTATTCGCTAGGTGATGTTAGAAGATGGGGCAGGCGTTATGTTCCATCATCGAAAGTCATTCCGCGTCAGTGGCTTACAATTAGCAGTCATTAGAACGTTGCGATTATAATAATTTGTGCTTAACACCTTAAAGGCAGTGTCCACGATAAAAACAATGTCTGATTTTTTGGTGGAGATCGGCAGCTGCGGCTCCTAACATTTAGAAAACTAAGAAAAATGAGCTGGGAACGGTCCCCTACGGCCCCAAAGCTGGACACCCGTCAGCTCGTGACACCCCAGATGCACTTTCCACGCCCACCGACGTGAACAAATGAATGCTTGAAATCGTGAGATGAGCGATGATTTCCAATCATTAGCCCCGTTCTTCCCTTCATTCTCAACGTCTCTCTTTACTCAGGTTAGCTCGCATACACGGGCTGCGAAAGACGGAAGTTACAAGCCTCGGACAACTCGTCCACCATGTTTCCTTAGCTCAATTTTCGAGGGACCATAACTCGGTTCCTAGAAGGTCTTGTACGATTCCAAAAACATCATTGGAATCAGCATGGGACCGTCTTCAAGATAGACAAAAAAGTAGAAAAACGACTCTTAACGTGAACACTGCCTTTAATCATACTTTTGCGAGAGCAGCAAATGCCGCGATTATCAGTAGGAAAATGAGATATCAGATGTCTGATAACGGTTTCAGACATCTATGATCAGGTCAGTGACTTGTTTCCGTGAGAAAAAACATTTAAATCAAACATGCGGCTGGCGCGGGCGGTTTAAATTTCTTTGGCGGCTGGCTACCTATCAACAATCACTACACCGCGCCGCATTCTGAGAAATATTTAAAGGCAGCAGACACGCTCAAAAATGATATCAATTTTATGGATTAAACTGAAGGTCTGAAGCTGTTAGTATTCAGAAATAACGAAAAAGACGAAAACAAATCGACGGGAATTAAGCTATAACGGTACGTTCTATGTTGGCCCAGAAATGGACGAGTTGTACGGCACTGGCTGAAATAGCGGAGCTAGCAACACATGTGTTGGGATAACGACGCTAATGTACTCGTACGGCCCTTTCTGGAACGCTTACGCCATTAGAAGCCTAAAAAGTAATCTAAAGTGGCCGCAATCGAGCATTGAATACCTGGATGGAGGGGCGGAGCCCGTATCGATGGGCGGAGCAAGGATGATTTCGTGAATAACTACGGCTCAAATACGGTCATTTGGACTCGTTTTTAACGCTTGCAACTTCGTGAGGGCTCTTCTAGGGCCTGCACGACCCCACTAATGTAGTTATCTCAACAACTTTTTCGAGCGTGTCTGTTGCCTTTAATCGCATTTGGTTAGTGCTCACTTATGAGCCGACATCCTCCCTCGCTTTTTTTGCTTTTACTTTCAGTTGCTTTCTCTGGTGCTTCAGCTTACTCACTTGGCTGCTTCTTTTCTGAGGTGGCTTGTACTCTTGTCTAGCTTGCCGATCCTACGAAGGCTCTCGGTATACTCGTGTTCCGAAGTTGCCGATGATGTCTTACATGACTAAGGGCATCATTGCCGTCTGATGCGGGCATCTGTACATTTGCACACTCGAGAGTCTCAGCTTTGTATGAGTTAACGCGGCACACGAGGCGCCAAGGCGTAGAGTGTGCCGAGAACTGATAGAGATCGCATCGGATCTTCCCATCTGTAACACCCAAAATCTATACAGCCCTAACAAAGACATCGATGGGGGTGCAGATTGATAATCTTCATGATCGCTGTCCATCCTGACTAAAGAATCGTTGACAAACCTGTCATTTTCCGACCTCACCCGAACGGAAGGGTCAGCAACAGTGTGGTCAGATATGAATCCTGAAAACAGAAGTCGCCGCGCAGCAGAGCATTTGAAGTATACGAGACGCTACTCAGGATGGAGCAGCAGCTGTACCGGAACAAAACAAATTCATACTTACTCCAACCATCTTTCTCGACATACAGCTCTTCATCGAACAACTAAATAACTTCAGGGTAACTAGGAGGATGGAGTTTGGCGGCTGATCATTTCACCCACCTCAGGAATTTCTGATAAAGTTACATGCCCATGGTGACATGTTTAGAGTTGAGGGCTCTAAACATGTCACCTATGGCTCATCTTCATAGCTTCAAGTTAGATGTGACCTTCAACAAACGAAGTATGTTGCGCGGTTCAAGTTGACTTACACA
The DNA here is from genome assembly GCA_029168955.1 of Aplectana chamaeleonis. Classification (NCBI taxonomy): domain Eukaryota; kingdom Metazoa; phylum Nematoda; class Chromadorea; order Rhabditida; family Cosmocercidae; genus Aplectana; species Aplectana chamaeleonis. The sequence continues at coordinate 165,117 of JAPDOI010000785.1, forward strand.
TGACATTAAATACTGACGTGTGACTTCAATTTGTAATTTTATCGCACATGTAACTTAACTCGGGGCGGGCTGCTTCCTAGGAAGGTATACGATACACTCTTGAGGCAGTAAGACAGCGTCGTCGGTTCAATTACCCACGTTTGAGGTACTTCGCCCCGCACACTGGCTCGAGGCCCCACCTAGCCGCTGGAGGCTCCCAGCGTGCTCGGCGAGCATGCCGCGAGTCGCTGTGCTGATCGCTGGTGCCGGCCACGCCTAGCGTGTGTGTGAGTGTCAAATAACGTGCAGCAACAGTGCAAGTTACTCGCAATGTTGTGTATTATTAGCGCAACTTACATGATACTTTAATTGAAAATCTGGTCATGTTACCCGCAACATCACTCCAAGCTACTTGTGAACTTGCGGAAAGTTGCGTGAAGCCACCATGAAACTTGCGTTAAAGTCTCAGGTAACTTGTTCAGGAATTCCTGCGTCTACGACACTTGAGGCTTCGTCTGTAGCCAACGACCAGCGGCAAGCGTCAAGTCGATGGAGTCTCATTTCCACACAGGACCGGTAGCGCTTATCTGAAAATCTTGAGAAGGGTGACAGGTACTCTCTCTCTCTAGGTCAGATTAAGCGGAAGCCTGGAGAACCTTATTGAATCCTGAAGTTTAGCATACGAATTCCTTCTTTTTTTAGAGATTAGTGTGAGTGTGATAGAGATAGTCGATTTTTTTTCATCAATGGGTTGTTTTCCATTTTGTGTGTGCGTATTTTTATTGTATTTTTTGTTGTTAATTTTTCTCGCATTTGTTTCATGTGAATGTAACGGACATAAAACTCAACAAAAACATCCTTTCAGGTGTAAGAAAGCTCAACTTGTCCTCACTTTCGTTGCTGTTAGACATAATCATAAATCTTCTTATACATAGAAGTTGTGACGGCCTTAACCTAATTCTACGTAAGATTTTTCAAATTCATATTTGTGAAAATAGGGGCCGCACGCGGCTATAGTGCACGCTTATGCATTGTGACAGGATATTGTGACCCCTTGGTTCTTCTTTTCCGAGCGAATTCTTAATTCCGTCATGGTAGCTATTTTCTAAACAAACCGCTCGAACAAAAAGTTGTCGAACTTGCAACTATTTCTGGAATGAATAGTTTATTATGACTGCCAAGAGAGCAGAAGCCTTGTTGTTAACACTGCAGCTAGATAGCTAATTAAATCGTGAAGCTGTCGTAGAAGTAATTGCTGGATCTTCTGTGGAATTTGTAATTGTCGTTGTTGGACCTTCTGCTGGATGTTTTACTAGCGTTCTCATTGTGATTCTTGTTAAAACAATCCACCATCTTCTTCTCAACTTCCTTGTCGTTCTGCAACTTGTTAAAGCAATCCAGTAGTTTCGTTTGGGATTCGTTGTTATCGGACTCGCCGTTTCTTCGGTAATTCTGCGACCTCCTTTGAAGATCGTTGTTGTTGTTATTATTGTTGTTGTTGAAACTGTTATAGTTCCGTCTCGAGAGATACTCCTGATCGCTTAGAGAGTCGTCTTTGAAGCGTCTTATCTGGAAGAAGTTGTTGATGAGAGTGGGTTTGAGCGGTTTGGACAGGTTGGAGGGAAGGCACAAGCGTCAGAAATAGCGCGTGAAGTACACCAACACGAAAATCCCGACGCACCGAACCGACGGACATTTATGCGTCGACTATATGTCCTAATTGGGCTCAATCGCGGATATAAATGACTAGAAAATTGCAGCGCCGTGGTTGAGCTACAAAGTAATCTTCTCAGTGCTGGTGCCTTTTCTCGAATCCGTCCAAGCGGTTTTGCTATGAAGATTTCAGACGACTTCGCCATTATGGTCATCACTACTAACCTATTACATTCAGGCATTTAAATAGAGAACCTCTCACGTTTTCCTTACAAAAGTGTAAAAGTAGTTCTGAGTAGATGACCTCAAGGAGTTCTAGTCTCGGCATTTAAGACCAAGGTACTCAGACAATGGGGCGGACCGACCGCTGGCGGAAAATTCCGTTTCGTACCGACCGCGTGGCATTCCGTACTGACCGCGAGGCGGTGCGTATCGACCGCGTTATTTTGCGTGCCAACCGCGGACGAATTGCGTTCCGAACGTCGCCCATCTCGCGGTCGGTACGCAGCTTGTCTGCTGTCGGTCTACCCCAATGTCTGAGTAGATCAGGATACCGTTCGTATCATTGCAGGTGGTGTAAATCGCTGCGGAATCGTTCGAGCTTGTTGCATCGCGGTTCCCTAATTAGATGAGCTGACCATACCCACAACAATCTCGGAAGATCGCTTGCGTGCAGTCTCAGACAAAATCACTTGTAGTCCGTTTATGCCTGGTGTGACATGTATGAATACTCCGGGCAGAGGCAGGTGGGACAGTGCTTTCTTAATAACAGTGTTCACGATAAATCTCGTTTTTGTGTTTTTAGTGTGAAACACTACGCTAGCGGATGCTGGAGGGGATAGGGTCGAAGAAAGTAGCGAAAACGGGCCAGATATCGATATAAACGTCCGCGAAGCGGAGATTCCGTTAGCGCAGTAGGCCTGCTAAGCCCGACACGCCCTCCGTTCTGACGAGCTTGTGATGCCGCGAGCGTTTTCGATGGAAACTTGCCAAGCATCTCGGCCACGTCCAGCCCGATCGATTCACGCGCACTTAGTCATTTAGATGCGCTTGCGGAAATTAGCAGGGCCCGTAAGCTCGTCCACGCCGTGAACGTTAGAAACCGCTATTTTATTTATTCTGAGCGCTTTCCTTTACTGATTCTTCACTATTTGACAGCATACGACCGGACAACCCCATTTTTGAGTCGGACAAGAGTATGATATTCATCGTGAACATTACCTTCAGTGCAAAGACAGAAGATGATGGATGAATCGTGCCCTGGCAAAGATTTTCCTCAGTCAGCCTCTTAGCAGGGGAAGTTGAGGTTTGATAGCGACTAAAACACCGCATTGGCACCATTTATTTTTGTTTTCCCAACCTCGCTGAGCGTTCTTCAGAGATGTCGTCTGCCCTGCCCCGGCCCCAACCAGGCCTTTCATAAACGCGACCCCAGGACTCCCCATAGTGTTCCAGGCTATAAAATGGCAAAATCCACATGATTCCTACGCGTTCTGGTGCGGAGCGGACGTTAGAGTGAGAGAGCTGAGGGCAGACGGAGGCTGAGGCGTCACGCGCGCCGCTCGCGCTTCGGAGTATGTGAAATACGACGTTTTATAGGCGGTAATCGGTCTGAGCAATAACCTTCCGGGAATGTACATGTCATTTGCAGTAGACATCGTTTCTCAGTCGAAATTAGTCCTCTATCTCAAAAGTTATGAGCTCCAAACGGTCATTTACAGTAGAGGTCGGATGGCAGGCAGTACTAGACTCAAGACCGAATCGAATATTCATTAGAATAATATTCGAATACTTGATTAATTCGGGGATTTGAATTTTGAATTCATTGGAATATTCTATTAATTCTGGAATTTAAATTTTTAGTTTATTCGAGTATCCGGTTCCTTCGGCATCCCAAATTTTTCGGTTGTTTGAGTATTCTTTTCGAACGAGAATTAAAATTTTGATGTTAATTCGAATATTTGATCCATTCAGGATACTCCTCCAGTACTTTATGTGGTTATAGTATCCGAAAATAGGTAGAGGATAATGTCGGGCTTGCTCCGTATAATCAGTATTTGGAAATTCAATATACGCACCCTCTCTTTCGGTGTAAAATTTACTCGGATCTATCGCGTGCATGCGCGCGCGTATTCTGCTTGTCTTTCTCCCGCACTGTCTCGTTGTCTCTACTCTGGCTCTGCACACGCACACGAATGAATGTAGTTGATTCAAAGGCAGTGTTCACGATGAACATCACACTTGGGTTCGACGCAAAAATGGGGTTGTTCGGTTGTGAGGTAACTAATAGTTAAGAAACAGCTAGGAAAAAAGGTTCAAAATAAGCTAAAATAGCGGTTTCTAACGTTCACGGCGTGAGCGAGAATTATAGACCCTGGTGATGTCCGCAAGCGCACGCTAATCGCAAAATCTGCGCGAATCGATCAGGCTGGACGCGGCAGAGTAGAAATTTTCCAACGAAAACGTGCGCGGCGCCGCAAGATCGTCCGAATTCTGAGCGGACCGGGATGAGTAGGCTCACTGGGATAAGGCAGCGTCCATACATGGCGAGAGCGGGCGTTCCCGCTATTGTGCGCCTCTCGGCGCTCCTCAACGCTGCCTGCAAATTAACACAGGCAAATACTCCATACCCCGTGTTGATTGGATTGAAAACGTTTGATCGGGTGATCAATTGCTCAAGTCGGGGCAACAGCTGCTGATATCCCACGGTTTTCGACTTCCGTGGTGGGATTATGGAAAACAAAGGCAGTGGTTTTGCCACAGGTTTAATGCTAGCTGCTTTTCTGATGGAGTAGTAAGCTTGAAACTTGCTGCTTGCTTTGTGGTGCTGGCGTAAGCGCGAGAGAGCGAGCGGGCGAGGGCGCGCGAGAAGGAGCGCCTATGAGCGGCTAGAGAATCGTGTGCCCACGATGACCATTGATTTTGCGTAATCGCACGCTCTCGCCACGTATGGACGGAGCCTAACTCCCAAGGGCATTTTTATCGATTGCTGTCACGTTTTCGCCGCTTTCTTCGACTCTATCCCCTCCAGCATCTGCCAGCTTCTTACAAGGGACCACCTCGAACATAAAATGAAGTTTCGAAAAACGGTCTTTTGATAGTTGTAGAGGGCGTAAAGGTAAACTATTTAAAATTTTAAAATTTCACTCAGTCCTCACAGGTAGATCAAAAATCACCAAAACAAAGGGTTGCGGTAGGTAAAATGCCATTCAATGCACCCTAACCTGACGAAGGCCCCTAAAAAACAGGAAACGGACCTCAGATTTGTGTTCGGTGCCCCAAATTACCCCCTGGGCGGAGTTTGGGCAAAAAAAATTATTCGATCTCTGAACCCCCAAAAATAGCTTTGAGCTTTGCGTCCTCACGGGCCTCCAAAGGTCGAAAAAAAATTATGACCCAAACTTTGCTCTCGGAGGTTATTTGAAGTGCTCATGACGAATCTGAGGTCAGTTTATCGATTTTCGACAGATTACGGTAGATTGCGGTGGGTATACGGTAGTTGGGTCAAAGTCTCAAATTTGACTCAAAATTTCTGAACGGGGGTTATTCGGGGTGCTGAATACGAATTTGATGTACACTTGTCAATTTTCAAATTATTAAGGTAGGTTTAGGCTCTCTATGTCATGACAACTACCGCAACCTACAGTAAACCTCAGAATTTTGGCAAACGACCTCTAAATTCGTGTTCAGCACCCTAGATTACCCCTACATACAAGTTTTGAGCCGAATCCGAAGATATTTTCCAAACCACCTAAAAATTCCCTGATGGGTGGTATCCTTGCCTTGCCGCTAGGCTTGGAAAAACGCCTGTAACTTTCTCCAGACTGGTTTCTTTTTTTTTTCGAGAAGCTGCTAAGAGCATACTCGAATTCTACGTCCAAAGTGGCTCCAGAAAACTACATTTAATCCAGAATGGCCAGGCTGACTAAAAGTAGTCTTCTTGTAAAGTTCGTTTTTAAAAGGTTCTGTTCTACTGAAAATTTTGGAATTGATAACGAAACACTTTTCTTGAGTCTTCGAGCCATGCGCTAATGTATTAGGTTGCTTCAATGGATTGTGTAGTTTAGGCAAACCCACTTGTGTTGATAATAATTATTTGTGTTGGAAAAAGGATTGGTCATTGATCAAGGAACAAGTCCACTAGGTTTCATTCTGTCCGAACTTTTTTTCAGCGTCATATATCAAAATAAGTCCCCTAAAGTGTTTCTCCCAATTAAGGACGATTTTTCTGTAACATATGTGGGGGAGAAGGGTAACGGTATTCTTGATATTCTAGCAATTGTCGAAACCTCGGAATTTCTATAGTTTCTAACATTGATGTGAACCGTTCTCCGTTTATATCACGTTACCTCTGCGATATAAGAAAAGAGGTATAAAAAACAAGAGACACTGTTAAAACTGAAACCAAGTAAGGTGAACACTTAGAAATGTCATTACTACCAGCCATAATGCAGTTATGATCCCACAGTATTCGAACCCCACAGGTTCCATGATCCCACAGTATTTCAATTGCTTCGTAATCCAACGCCTAACCGACTGAGCCACGGTGTGCTGCTAGTTTACCTCGACTATCACATTGCAGGGATCGGTGGCTTGAATGCAACGAGCACTGTTCAGGGGATCAATGAACAAGTCATAACTCGAGAACCTAGCTAGATTTCATCTTCAAACTTTTAGGAGAACCTTTTCAGATGATTTCAAGGCCACTGTATAGCTCACATTTGTGCTACGTCCTCCCAATCCAACGTTCTGGTTTCTTTCCTTTTTTGATCGTTTTTGATCTACCCGTGAGGACTGAGTGAAATTTTAAAGTCTCAAATTGTTTCTTTTTAACTCCTCTACAACCCTCAAAAGACCGTTTTTCAAAACTCCATTTTATGTTCGAAGTGGTCCCTTGTTAGAAAAAAAACTCCTTTAAGGCAGGGTTCGCGATGAAAACGGTTGTTGTGATATCCTCATGAGAAGGCAGATCTGGCCAACATAAAAACGAAAATAAGTGAAATGTTGCAGAAAATACGCTCGAGAACTTATTGCTTGGTGTACACCAAGGCTGTGCGTAATTACGATTTACGAAATTTTGACCCAAAATCGTAACTAATCGTATCAAATCGTAACAAATGGTGAAAAAGCGGGTAAGAGAACAATGTAAGTTAAGCACTTCTTTCACATTGCTGATATTTGATTATTCTTTCCGATATCATTTTTTGGTAAAACCTTACCATGATATTCTCAGCCGGGTTTAGTCAGCATGAAGTCGGACATCATGCTGGCTACGCCCGGTTTTATATAAATGTTGATAATGAGATTCAAGTATGACCGACCGCTCCGCTTCTCACACTGACAGGCTCAAACCTATCATTGGGTTCCAACCTTTCCTTGCTCCATATGCCAATCAGGGACCGTATGCAAGAACGCGGCCGTTGGGGCAGGGGCAGTGCAGTCGGCGCCTTTGAAGATGCTGATGCCTACAAGACAGGACATGTCTATCGTAGTTGGTTACAAGTCAAGACACGTATTTCGTGCCCCAGTAGTCTTTCTCGCTGTGCCCTAGCCGCCCCAGCTGGAAACTTGGGGCACAGCGGGGAGACAATGGGGGCACGACAAACGTGTCTCGACTTGCAACCAACTACGATAGACATGTCCTGTCTTGTAGGCATCAGCATCTTCAAAGGCGCCGACTGCTCTGCCCCTGCCCCAACGGTCGCTTTCTTGCATATGCCCCAGGTCGGCGGAGCCGAGCTCCTCGGTTGTTTATCTCCATGAAATACTCTCGCCATCATCATGAACACGAGAGGCGCAGACATTAAGTGGACCTAGTGTCTATATCGAAGCGAAATTCCGGTCCGCAGTTGCAGGCAACCGCCGTTGCAACACCTACTAGGGACTGCTTTGAACTTCCCGTAGATATTCGGAAAACCATGTTGTCGTTGCTGTAGGTCTGTGACAGTACATAAATGACCCGTGCTTGAAATTTCCTAACTAGCTGCGGAGATTCCAAAAAATGGCATTTTCATTGCTTCACAAAAAGATAGGGGAATTCAGTTCGGGGATTTTTTTGGGCGTTCAGAAAAATTTTTTCGGATTCGGCTCAAATCTTTCAACTGGGGATTATTTGGGGCGCTGAGGCCGAATCAGGGGTGTGCGGGTTGCCAGCAAAATTTCCCCATTTGAAGCTTCGGACCAAATCAGATGGAGTTTTTCAAATATTGACAAATGGGCCTCATACTCGTAATCAGGGGTGGTAGTAATCTGCATGTTTGCCGCGAGTTGACCGCCGCTAAGCGGGTGGCTATCACGCGGTCATTGGGTAACAGATCGCCAGCTCCTTTGGGAGCAAATATGGTATGAGAGAGGTTTATTCTTATGCAATACGAACATTAAGGGCTTACTCTTAAAATTGGAAGTGGGGGAAGGCGAAAACCTTAGCTTAGAAACTGCTGCCCCTGTTTTGAAATGAACAACTGCGTAGTCGTTGAGCGGTTTTCGAATGCAATTTCACTCTGCGGCGAACAGAGCGAACCACGGGCTGAAGATTCTTGGGCAGACGGTGAGAAATATACCTGCAGTGGAGAGACGAAGAATGGCCGCGCGAAAAGTCCTATGGAGAACTTTTTGTAAGCGGTTAACACAACTCTTTTTCTAGCTTTGATTTCTGGAAAACGCACACTTTTATAATTTCTTTTCCTCGCTCTATGTAGAAACAAGGGCTACAAAAGTGAGCATGATTAATGCATTACCACTTTGTTGTTTATAACATAAGACTGAGCGAGAAAATGCAGTTTAGCCTTATTTGGTGTTTTTTACTCATGTCCTATACAGATAGTATAGTAAAAACTAGCAGCTGCAAGAAAATGTACAAATTGTCAATCTTTTTTCAATTTATTGCCTGGAAATTGAGAGAATTCCACTGTTTCCTCCAACTCCTAACTCCCCATATGTTGTCTTGCAATTACAATGATCGATGAGATCGGACCATTTCCAGTGGTCTACAAAAACCTCAGCGAACTGTTATGAGTTAAAGGTTTAAAAGAGAATGCGGATGCGTTCATCGCTTTCTACATGACTTACTGTGTCGTGGTGGCGTTTCTTTAAGTAGCGCATACTTTACATTTGGAAAACGAGGTGGTCCTTGTTACGGAGGTGGTTAGTTACCGGCTAAGCTGTGGCTGATTCATGGTCAACCATCGGTTAAGAGCGCGTGGCTGACTCGTATTGAAAGACAAGATTACTACCACCCCAGCTCTAAACACAACGCCCAGAACCAAGTTTTCAGCCCAATCCGAGACAATCGTTTTGAACATCCTGAAAATTGTCATTCGTGTACCCCTTTTATGTATCTATGCAAAGCTATTAGAATGCCCACTTTTGGGAATCTCCTGTAAATCTCTGAAGCATTTAGGGGATTTGAAAAACGGATTATCATACTGTGTCCCATACGTACAATTACCAACACATGGTTTTTTAAAAGCCCAGGGAGAATGTAAGGTAAGCCCTAAATAGCGCAAACAGAGCTTTGCTGGGACTACGAGGTCCTGGTACAATAATTCTTCGTCACAGCACAATTATCTTCAAGCTGCAGTTTGCAAAAGCGATCGTCCGCAACTGCGGACATGAGCTCCACCGCGCTATAGAAATTAAGTAAGGGATTTGGCTCTGAAGACCCGGCTGGCTTATGGAGGAAATAAAGATTGGAACCCAATCTACACTTCTTAGCAGATTTTCATGGGGATTTCAAAAACAACATTTGCCACGCATGTTCAGAGGTTCAAAACCTACAGGCGAAAACTGATATTCCCTGAATTGAAATCTGCTGAAGGATCGGGAGAATATTTTTCTAGCCCAAAAACACTATTCGAGGAGGTGGTTTACTGGGATTCCCGGAATAACCTTTGATAGATAGCTTATCACTCAGTGTCAGTTACGAGTTACGAATTAAGATTTACAAATTACGAAGAATGTGAAAAATTACGATTTACGATTTCCGAAATTACAAAATTCAGCTACGCACAGCCCTGGTGTACACCCGCCCCCAATTATCGAGATCACTATAAATGCCTGTTTTGTCTTCTAATCTTTTAATCTTCTTAAGTCTTAAGTAAATCCTTCATTTCGCTTCTTATAGGCATCGTACACGATGAAAACCATACATTGACTTTTCATGTTCTTTCTACAGTTTGGCCTCTTTAGTGGACAAAAATGTCGAAGGGGCTCGAGAAAAAACCTTCATTTGTTAAGAATAATCAACCGGAGCACATTTTAAATATGAATTTGAATTTCGCGCCAAAATCGTTTTTGAGGTTTCCCTGCATTTGGAGACTTAGTCACAGCCATTTTTGATGTTTTCCTGCATGTAGAGATTGTACCAGAAATGCTTTCCACGCTGTTCGACGGTCACAACAACATTCAACGAAAAAGTGTTAGATGACCGACCCAGAAATGCTAGATGATCGACCCCACAGCAAATTTCAGGTAGCCATACCTTTTAAGGGGAGCAGCCTTCAGCTCCGTAGGCGATGTCAGCTAGCCCGAATTTTCTGAATGTACACAAAAAAATCTAAAGGGATTTCCACCGTGGACAATGCCTTCAAGTAATTTCTGAGCACTTCTAAAGACTACTGACTGCTTTAGGAGCAAAATACTGTGCTTATCTGGGCCAAATTCCGTTCCGCAATTGCGTCTCGACACGCTTTGCGGCCGCACGCGCTGGAGTCAGTCGAGTTTCCAGCGCCAAAGCCGACTCGATATGGCTTTTTTATAGTTTTATCCAATTTCGTTTACTTTCCAGTTACTAAAACACACACTGAGTCAACAGGTCGGCGGCTGCGGTGCTGGAAACTCTTCCGACTTGAATGCGCGCGGCCGAAAAGCGTGTCGAGACGCAATTACGGACCGGAATTCGGCCCAGAGAAGCACAGTAAAAGGCGGATAAACAAGCATTCACAAAAATCACGTTCATTGGGGGGGTGCGGATATCTGTATCAGGGTACGGCGCTACGTGTGAGGGCTCACAGTGGGGTCTGAGCTCCGATGATTTGGGGAGGGGAGGGGGCGAGCATACGCGCGTGTTCTCGTGAACGAATTTGGGTGATTGTGGTCGCATACATATGAATGCGTGCGTGTGTGTGCATGTTATCACTGGGCGCATGAGTGCAAATGTGTACACACAAGAACGCAAGGAATTTTGTAGACGTGTATGCACCACTGTACATGCTCGCGCATGAGCATCCATGAATGCGCGTAGATCTCCGTGGGTTTTGCGCGCTTGTGTATACGAGGCAGGTGTGTGCATATATACATCGGCACACGTGTCCGTGCGCGTATACACGCGCAGGCGTGTGCGTGCATTTTCGTAAATGCGCGTGACTGTGCGTGTGGTGCGTGCATGCGGGTGAGTGTGCTCTGATAAGGAGGTGTTCACATATTGCACTACGAGTGACCACAGCCATGCATATCAGCCATATTGATTTTTGCAGATATGGATGGAAAACACTCCATAGCGTCGCCAATCGAACGAAGCTAGAAATGGATCTAAGCGCGAATAGGTCCGCGCGCACGATTGTTGGAAGAAGCGTAGAAGCGTGCGTACATACGTTTTCTGTGACAATTTTTGATAGATTTTGAGAGGTAACTAGTTTAGGTGAATCTTGTAGTATGTGTCTGATCATTCAATGGAGTAACCTAAAACCAAAAATTACGAAAAAATCTCGTTTATTTCTGTGAAATAAAGATAATTGCACGCCTGCCAGAGATTACCGGGAAAGTTCTGGTGAAGTTCCGGTACATTTCGGACCTCAGACAGGCCATACTTTCTGGCGAAGGGTAATTATTATGAGTTCTCAGGGAAAATCAAGTCCCTGGAGGAACACTCCTACCAGGGCTGGGCACACGTCCCGGCATGGCGATTCTGAATATGCATCCCCTTTAGCTCGGTAATTTTTAGGCACCCCCTCATGGGAAATCGAAATCGGCTGTTTTCCGAATAGTTGGACAGCCATGATCTTGACTTCCTGATTTTGATAAACAAGAATATAAAAAAAGCACTGAATAGAGAAAATTCCGAAAATGGCCACAAAAAGGATAGTGTAATTTCTGAACTTCAAAACAACCCCATGAGGAAAATTTGTTAGTAATACGGTAAGTTATTACAAAAGATAAAACATTTTTCAATACAAAACAATTGAACAACTACCAACAACAGAACTACTACTATTGCAATAATCAATGTTTCCTGTCGAATGTTTTCATAAACCTATATAGGATTAGTTAATCTGTGTTTGATTGTTCTGATGTGGAAATCAGAACTATTTTGTGTTGTGGAACAATGTTAGGATTCATGTGATTCTTAGGGAGTAGAAAACCCGAGTTTTCGCCTCCTAGAATGCCGCTATCCCTTAAAAAATCGGCTTGCCGTGTGATACGGTGTCAGTACGCAGCTACACAGGGCACACGGGAATGGACGCGCACTCAATATTAATAAAAAATGTATTTTATTACAGACCAGGGAGGACAAAAGGATTGAAACCAAGGGAAATGGAAGATTATGAAAGTTGTCTATTCTGGATGTACCCATTTTAGAAATTTAATGTAAATTAACAAAGTTAGAGCGGGTGTAAATATTTAGCCGTGACAAGGTTCATTCAAACGAACCTAGTTGATCAAAACTAGCATTAAACTGAGAGCAAAGGGTATTGTTAGAAAGAGGAGAATCTGGCAAACATTTGAGCATCAATGGTACCGGTTTTTAATGTGATTTAAGGACCTTAAATCTCGTCCCGGTTTTACCCCGAAAACCGGGACAAAACCGGGACAAAACCGGGACGAGTTTTAAGGTCCTTAAATCACATTGAATATGAAACCTATTGCTATTAAAATGTTTGCCAGATTCTCCTCTTTCTCGCAATGCTCTTAGTTCTCATGTTTGTGGGTGTTTTTAATCAACTAGGTTCATTTGAATGAACCTTATCACGTCCGAAAAATTCACTCCGCTCCAACTTAGTTTGTTTACATTAAATTTCTATACTGTATACATTGAAAGAATCCTAGTTCTGCCTGCTTCCATTTACTCCAGTTTCAATCATTTTCTCCGCCCCGTTCTGTAATAAAATACATTTTTTAATTAATATTGCGTGCGCGTCCACTCCAGTGCGCGTTGTGTAGCTGCGGACAAACACCAGATCGCACGGCTAGCCTAGTCTATGAGAGATTGCGGCATTCAAGGTGGATTAAACTCGGGTTTTTATGTAAAGGGTACTTCTCAATGGGGACGGCACGGTCATTCGCTTCTTTCATAGTAACTTGCAGTCTTCATTTTTATAGTTGGCTCTCTTCATAAGTCACATTCTCATGAATAAAAATCTATTGACTAGTTGTGATGCTGACTGTGCTATCTGTACTTTTAATTTGTCGAAATAAATCCTAGCCTGCTCGGATGAGTCCGGGCAGAGTAAGCAGCGGAGCGGTCGGTCATGGCAAAGTATAACAGTGATAAGAAGATTTTGACATGATAAGCCCGATAAGCCTTGCTTCGACCGGCACAAAATGGGCGACCTAAGCTATACATCAGTTCGCTAATATTTTTTGAACTGGAATGATAGATTTTCTGGGCGCTGTCTTAGTATCTTTGCCTCGAATCGGTAACCACCCGCGTAATCAATGAGCGTTGCATCAAAGAAACATGACACCACATCAATCCTTACTTGCTACAAGATAGCAGAGTAGTGTTTATTCCTTCATCGAAACAAACTTCGACAGCAACTATGAATTATTGCGAACACAACCTGCATCTCTATCAATGATTTGAATTCTTTAAGTGTTTGACTCAAAAAGCGGAGAAGAAGATATGACAATTCAGAAGAATAGTGCGTACTACTTTTTTCCTGAAATTCGACAGAACATGCACTTCGTTCTTTTTTTTTCGTGTTCGGCTTAGGCACCCCCCTTTGCCCTCTCTGCAACGTCTAATATGCACCCCCCTAAGGTTACCCGGGACGCGTGCCCAGCCCTGACTCCTACCCTGAATTCGTCGCATGCATCCGGCATCAATACGACTAGGCACAGCCCTCGATCGTTATCGCTTGCTACAGCCAGCCGGGTGCCGCCAACAGTCTACACTCGGCTGACTTGTGTTTATTAATTTCCACTGAGTGGGACTCAAGCGACCGGCCAGCTCTGTCGGAGACCTGAAGCCTGTTTCACTTTTTTTTTCTTCAGACGTCGGGCAAAGCTATCCGACTACTACGGCGCTCTGCCCGGCAGGCCTGTGCTAGAGCAATTGATAACGTCGATCACCACATCATTAACGAAGAAATTTCGCACCAAGGGTTGGCGCCGCAGTGCGACCTCTGTCCTCCGACGTCGCCCTGCGGCACTGAACGACGTCGCAGCACTATCCCCTGACGTATCGGACGACTTCGCCCAGCAGACTTTCTAAGGGGCTCAACTCATTGAGACTATAGAGTTCATCAAGGTGGACAACACATGTTTCTAAAATAGTTCAGACGTAGGATGCACCGCCTTCACCTCACACCAATCGTTTTCTTAGCTGTACGCATATCCTACTTTCGATGCTACCTCGCAGTAGCCCCGGTTCCCTCCGTGTGATCAATACATTACCTGACGTTGGTTGTTGCAGAAAGTTACGCTAACACCGAGCAGAAGAACCAGGAGAGCAACGTTGACAGATTTCATTGAACTGAAATTCGGTATGTGCTAGACAAATGTCGACTCTATCTGTGGAAGAGCTACAAAAAAAGGGAAAGAAGCCGAAGTGAGACAAACGTTCCTGGGCTCGTATTTATGCGCCTCTGCTAAAGTCGTTCTAATTCATTCCCTATTCACTTACGGTAAATATGGAGAGAATTCGAGGAAATCGTATTCGCTACCACACCAGTGCTTCGATGAGGAGCATTGCAACTGCTAGCAATCACAGATAATTGTATTCTATACTATAGTTGTAACACAAATACCCAATTCCAATAGAGGATAGAGTCGCACGCAGCATCCGGACACGCTTCGCGACGTAAGTTGAGCATTAAATTTTTAATAATTACTATCGCAAGCTACTATACGAGGTCCGGGTGAGAGTTCAATTCTAGAAATTACTTTTTCAATGAATGATCTTGTCATTGATTGCCCCGCGCCCTACGCTAGTGTTAGGAAATACGATTACAGGAAAAAAGTGGTGCTGCAAAAGGCGACTCCACTTATCAGCTCACGCCATTGCAGGCTCTGAGCCCGCCTTGAAGTCAGTCAGAGCCGAATCCATGCTGCGCCTCGCCTCGATTGACGGAATTTGCAAATGCCGGGCCGCGTATGGTTCTATACGCGCCTCAGACGTTGAGATCCTAGTGCTAACTAAGAATTTGATTCGCAAAGCGCTCTCTGAGCAACCCGCTCCAACGAATGACGTAATAATACGTCATCAGCCAAACAAGGTTGCATTCGGAACACTTTGCTAATCGATTTAAAATTAATACCACGTTGTATACTATAGTTGTACACAGACGAAATTTTCTAGAAAATATTCGAAAGATTTTTCGAATTTTTTTTGTTCGTTACCGTTCGTTCGAAATTTCGTTTTTTTTCAAATTTCGATCTTTCAAATTTTCGATAAACGATTTTTTCTTTGAATTTCGTTTGTTTTAATGTTTCTCAAACAATTTTTTCCATTTTTCGGTCGGTCGAAAATGTTCCGAACAAAAAAATGTCTATTCCGTTCAATCGACATTTTTTGAAATTGTACAACTATATTGTATTCCGGTCGCTCTACTAATCGATTTCGGAAACACTGTTACTATAATCGATGCTTTGATGCAGGACCGTATAGCACTAGTGTAATGCCTGAAATACACGTGTTCTTTGTTTCCTCAAATGGCTCTAATTATTGTTTTTTCTGATACTTGAGCCTTGTGAGGTTCTGACGATGGAACTTTATTCAGCGGCCTGACGTTTCGACGTCATCGTCGTCTTCAGAGGACTGAATGCGGTGCAAGATTAGAATATGAACTTCCCGACCAAGCGCCCAAACCACCGAGGCATTTTCAATGTGCTCTCAGAGCCACGCCGGAAAAACCTCTAAATCTGTAAAAGGTACAGGCCATAAAACGGCCAATGTCTCACCGTCGACTGCGTACCACGCGCTGCGCGACCGCATCGCGCGTTGGAAGCGAACGAGTTTTGGCCGCCGCGCGGCGGCTGAAACGTCACGCGGCGGTCAAAACTCGTCGCGCGACGGCCAAAACTCGTTCGCTTCCATGCGCGTGCGGTCGCGCAGCGCGTGGTACGCAGTCGACGGTGAGACATTGGCCGTTTTATGGCCTGTAAGCTCTGGTACAGCCGTAGTGGCCTGTTGATTTCGATTATCACCAGCAGCGGAGCGGTGGGCCTCGGTGAAATATAACTAGTGATAAAGAGGTTTCGACGAAAAAGCCACCGCTCCGCGCTGTGATAACCGAAAACATGAGTTCACGTGGAATGAAACAGAGTCTACTCACTCCTTGTTCCACCGACGACAGAGTAAACCATTCTCGACTGCCCAAGTAGGAATGCACGTAACTAAGTGCAAGGCGCGTAATTTGAAAGCGCGCTAAACGCTTAGATAATTAGTTGATCTCCAGCTCGCAATGTGGGATGGGTACTGATTTAGAGCTCTTGTTGGGAGGACACTATCCGCCCATTTTATAGCCGCCGGCCTATCGCGCCAGCCTTCGCTGCTTCTGTGATAGGTCAGCGGCAGAAAAGTGGGCGTGTAACCCACTCCCAGCAAGAGATCTAAATTATAACCGTGGAATGTAAAGCAAAAAGTCATTTGTTATTGCTTTCATCTGCAAAGCTTCAAATACACTACTTTTGATTTCCCTTTACCTCATCCGTTCGGTACAATTTGGCAACGTTCAAGCGGCCTATTTTAGAGATGGCTCGCGGTGATGCTAACCAAACTTTCACGAGACGATACGAACTCTTCTTACAAAGCCGATTTTCCGTGGCTGAGTGACGTGTTGGGAGATTCTTGCTCGTCTCCTGCGCTAAGCGTTTATTCCTCTGCAGATATCTTCGTTAGTGGCTGCCCGAAATATTGTAGCAAACTTCTGAAGGGCGTCATCGGACATATTTCGTACCCTTACATCATTACAAGTCCAAAAACGGACAGGAGCATGAGTAGATTAACTCTTCGATTGATTGCAGGGAGTCTCAGGGAAATCCTTAGAGGAACTACTGCCGATGCGACTCTTAGTTGCTCAATGCTCCTCATTATGCGTCAGCCATCGCTGTTCAGCTTTCAAGAAAACAAAGCCACAAACCTGCTAGCGTCGAAAGAAAAACGCATCTGTCTACTGATCACAATGAAAAACCAGGAGTATATAAGTCAAGACTATGTCACTCCCACCATCTACTCAGCTTCCATCATTCCCTGACACCAGTGTTGACAATGAATACGCTGTCCTTTTCCTTATTTGCTGCTATGATGTGTACCACATTAGCCAGCGGTAAGACTCACTATAAGGCTTGAGGATTAATCATCTTTCATGAATATATTTTTGTGGTGCAGGTTATTATGGTGGCCGCCATGGTGAGGAATACGGCTACGACCATGATCACAAAGAATTCGATCACAAGCACCACGACGGAGGCCATGACAACGCATATAACAGAGGATTCACTCATAGATTTGAGAAGAAAGGATTCGGTGAATATGGGAGCAAGAAGTATGGTGGATGGGATAACTATGCTAAAGGGGAAGAGCATGGAAAAGACTACGGTGAGCTTTGCATCGTATCTCTGAGCATTCAGTCTGCCGCTTCACGTCTACGAGATTCCAACCAGGAATGACCTTTTACCCTCAGTTTAGTCCAGTTCGATAATGAATGCGTAGAATGGCAACTTTTGCTCGACAACATATCTTTCAGGATTCGAATACGACTCTAACAAAGGTCATGGTCATTACGGGTATGGCAACGGACTCCACGATCGCGGTCATGGTGATGATTACCATTACCATCACGGACCACAACACCACGGCTATGACCACCATTACGGATACATGCCGCAGTACGGACACCAAGAAAACGACTACGGTACTTTAATTTCTTTGCAAATCGATGGGTTGATAGCTTCTCTCCCCGATTCAAAACAACGTAATTTCAGGCCACGGGCATGATCACTACTAAAAAATCCTCTGTACCACTGATGACGCGCATCCGGAACGACGAAAAGATTCTGTTAAATTAGGCTATAAATAATCATTTCTTTCACGTCGTTTGTTTCATGCTGCTCTTGTTACATGTCGTTGGTTTGAAAAAGTAAAGTGTGATTGAGCTCAGAACGGCCTTACCGGTATTTTTTAGGCACCGCAGACTAAGGAACCTTCTAAACCGCATTATTGCGGGTGGTGGCCATCGTGTATCAACACTCCTGAGGAGGCGGGAGAAACGGGGGAGGAGCGAGGTTCCTGATTGGACGCAACACGGGCTAGCCCCAGCCCCCGGCTGTAGCGCCCAATCAGTAACCTCGCTCCTCCCCCGTTTCTCCCGCCTCCTCAGCAGTGTTGATACACCATCTCCACCACCCCATTATTGCGCAACATTCGCCATAGTTCAAGCGCCCTTTTCCACTCAGGACCTCTAAACATCTCTAGAGCGTGTTTAACAGGGCGATAGAAACAGGTAGAATAAACCGAATCTGGCGAAGTCATGATGTTGAAACGATCGTCTCACCCTCTGCAGAAGAAATCTGAATAGAGCAAAAATTTTCACAAAGACGGAAACCCTGTTGCGGATTTACCAGGCAGAAAACTATGCTGGGTGGGATTAGGGAGATTCCAAATATGGTATATCGTTAGTCACTGGATGAAGGATTGCCGCAACGCTGCTTGGCGGGAAAATTGCGCGATCAATAGCCACTCTCCCTTCGTTTTCCCGCGCGCAATTTTTCCCGCCAAGCAGCGTCGCGGCGATCCCTCATCCAGTGATGGACGATACATATCAGCTGCAAGTTAATCGTTAAAATTCCGGAATTCTCAAAAAAATTCCTAAGTAATCTCGAAAAGTCATAAATTTCATGGAGAGTTGTGGTCTCTAGCCCAATTTTGAGCAATAGAAGTTCTCAAGAAGGATATAAGAGCCGGAAGCTAGCCTGAAAGTAGGTTTAAAACTTTAAGAGACTCGATTTTGAAGTTTTCTGAGAATTTCGATTTCCAACTTTAATGACTATTTCGCAGCCTCTTGATGTAAATTGTACTTATTGTGAATGAAAATGAGGCTCATGGATAGCGCAACTATTCATTAAGGAGAATGTTTGATGTGACCGTGAACAAGCTAAAGGAAAAAACATACATCACGTCTACAAAAAATGAAACCGATGACATGTTTGAAAGGCGACGCTGCAGCTGTTTCGAGAGGTCCTACGAGGAAAATGGCACCGCCCCTCGGCGAGCCCCTTTCGCCCTAGCCTCGCTGAAAGCGCGGGATAGGGTCTCTCTACACATCGAGGGAGGAGTTGTCTCGCCTTTTGCGGCACTAATTCCACTTGGGACCACTAAGCCAGCGCTCAGTCTCCTCAGTCTCGTGACGTCTCTCGAACTGCAAAATTGGGACAACTCCTCCCACTGTATGTAGAGAGCCCTTATCCCGAAAGCGCGACTCCGCCCCCGAATTTGTATCCTCGAATCAGCCCCTCGTCCGAAATCACATCGGCTGGTACCCACCAAATGCCCGAGACGGTGGAGAACCTAGCTTTTTGCCAGATTTCGTCATCGATCGACAGCACAGCTGATCTTCTGGGTGAGTTACGGTTTTCGCTATTCTTCTTGTTTGTTTCTGCTTCAGTTTTGTTTTTGTCTTTTTGAATATTGCAAATGGGAGCTTTTTTTTAGTGCGTGAGGAGAATCATCCGTTTGTTCGGGCTGAGAAGTGTTTTTTTTTCAAAATTCTACTTGAAAATTGAACAAGACGGCGGGTCCCCCCCCCCACGCACTAGGAAAAGACTTTAGGCCATTGTTATATCCCACGACAAGCCTGTCGCAGAGCTACGTCGCTCGGCACGGTGCCGGATTTGGCTGGGTCGCTGACGCCCGTCGCAGTCGCGACGGACAGTGGCGACAGCGACCGATTACCGCACGGTTTCCACATTTCAGGCATGACATCCCCTTTCGAGCCAGCGATCGCGACAGGTGCTGCAATCCGTTCTTGCGACAGCATTTTTTTACTGTGTGGGCCTGGTCCCGGCACGATTCGTAACTGTTGACTGCACCTGTCGTTGTCGCAAACTTCTGGTTTAACAATGACCTTAACCTTATAAAAAACAGAAACAAAAATAAAGCAGAAACAAGCACAAAAAAACCGTAACTCATCCAGAAAATGAGTTGTGATGTCGATCGTTTTTAAAATCTGGCAAAGTGCCAGGTTTTCCATTGTAGTTTTAGTATGTCAACCGCAACCGCGCCACAGCCTCTTAACAACTGTACTATCTCCCGTCGGGAACTGCCGGTTCCAAAAAAAGTTATAAGCTCAAGATGGTTGTTTTCTGTACCTACTGTATCTCCCGATACGCCCAATGATCTCTCTAAAATCTAGAAACGGACCTGATATTCGTGTTCAAAACCCAAAATGATCCCCCGGGCTATGTTCGAGTGCAAGCACATTTTTCGAACGTTGAACAGAGTTCGAATCGGGAGATTTCGGAGGGCACAAGGCGACTTTTCACTTTTTTTTTCACTATTTCCAGAATGTTAGGATAGATGTGGCCGAAATTTTTCTATAGGGGGCTAGTTAGAGTGCTTAACATGGTTCCGAAGTCGATTTTTGATAGCTTATGATGGGTATACGGTAATTTGGTCAGTCTCAGATTTCACCCGAAATTTCATTGTGGGCTTATTCGGCCTACCGAGTACAAATTTAATCATCATTAGCCGGTTTTCGAATTATTGAGATAGATTTTGCCCCCCCAAATGGCATGCCACATACCGTGACCTGATTTGAACCTCACAATTTCGACATTTGAACCCCAGGTTCGTATTTACTACCCTGGATTATCCCTACATACAAGTTTTGAGCAAAATCCGGGAATGTTTTCCAAAACACCCCAGAAATTGCCTTATGGGTACTCTCACCTTGCGGCGAAGCTTTGAAAAATGCGTATAACTTTTTAGAGATTCTAGACAACTGGAGAGGGTATTTCCGAATTATAATTTTTGAGTTCAAGAAACGTACATTTAACTTTGAATGGCCAGCCTGACTAAAACGAGTGTCCATGTCAGTTTACTACCTGCGCTGAGACGTCAAACAGCAGTAAGGCAAAAAACAACCAAAAATCGTGACGATGTTTTCTGTTCAAAATCTAGATTGGAGCACGTTAAAGCAAGTTATACGCAAGAAAACCCTCTTGCCGACAACTTTTGGTGGCAGAATGTCATATGAGATGTACTTAACCTCCTCTCAGGTATTTAGAGGTTACCAGGGAAAATCGTGCGAAAAAAATTGAGATCATCTGTAAAATTTCTTTAATGGTTTGCTGATGCATACGGCTCTTCTCTGAAAAAGCAGAATTAGAGCGAAAAAAGTCTCAAGACCACCTTATCTTTTGAGATAAGAATAATTTTGCGGTCGTATACTTTCGAGAGTTTGTGTTCCCACGGGCCTCGTCAAAGGCATAGTTCAGAAAAAAACCATACTCTGTGGTTTCATGTTTTTGTGTAGAAGGTATGCATATCCCTTCAAAAACTAAAGGTGACAAAAAAGCTGTTCAAAACCCCGACTTGTAAAGAGAACCTGAGTTAAACGTTAGAAGTATGCAGTTGAGTACGGCGCTTCGAATCCTGCCATGTTGATTTTTTTTTGACAAACGCGTAATTATGATTATCTTGAAAAATAAGATCGTCTTAAAACTTCTTCTCGTCCTATTTTTGCGTTTTAAGATGAGATTCATATTCTTTATCACACCGTTAATACCATCTCACTTATTATCTTCAACTACTTCAGACAATGCTCTCAGGTAATCGTGACTTGATTCATAGCAGGAGGTTAATTAGTACAGCTGAATAAAAATCATTCTCTAGTTGCACGTCCAGTTGTCAATGCAGTGTGCGCATGAAGAAAGGCCGCAAGTTTCCGTTTTCTGCTCATTTGCGCCCATTTCTTGCTGGTTTCGGTTTTCTATGGAAGTCGGTGAAATTGGGCTGAAAACTACAAAATAATTTTGAATTCGCCAACGTAAACCACAACCATGGTTACGTTCTCTTACAGCGAGCCAAGTGGTTACTAAAGGTACTGGTCAACCAAACCACCGATTCCTATTTCATTCTGTGGCGCAGTTCGCTGGCAGCGACGCCTGGTTCGTGCGATTGCATGCGCGATCGCAATACCGTCACCCGTAAACAGCCGGAACGATCGATTTCAAAAGGCTCGGCGTTCTCAATTCCCTCCCTCGTCTCTCGCGTTACAATCTATTCATTTCTCATCGAATTGTTTTTTATTCTTCATTCTCCGCTCATGTCAGTATTGTATTAATGAAGTTCTTTCATGTGTTGTTGTAACTTATCTCATAAATAGGCGTGTACATTATTTTTGAGATAATCCTAAGCTCGTTCCAATTTCTTTCAAGAAAGTGAAGCTGGACGGATTACATCGAGGACGACATAGTAGTGGTTAGTTCACTTTTTTCTTCCCCAATTTTTTCGATGTAAGATATACACATTTTTGGACAAGATTCGATTCTATGTGGCAGTCTTGAGTGGCCAACAACACCCATCCTGTGCGGGCCATCGCGCCGCGATTAGCTGACTCAGCGCCAGCTCTGGCTTCCCCGCCCTGATCAAAGCTGTCGTATGAACATTTGTTCCGTACTGCTGTATTTGACGCCGCAGCGTTCTTCCTTGGACGGAGTTGCTTCCATACAGGTACTCAATTGTTCGTTTTGTGGACGTTCTTGTCGATGAGAGCGATAAGGTCTCAATCAAAGCTGCTTGCATCGGGTATTCAGAGAACGAAGTGGAACCCGCTCATCTTCGGTTGAGTAACGATCAGAAAGTTTTTAAAATGTACCGAAAGGTATGCGAAACAAATTCAGCTGGAAAAATAATAATATAGGTTTACATGATTGCAGTACACAATGGATCCGCAGGGTCAACAAATACCACCGGGCGAATACTTCAAGTCCTCACTTCACAGCAAGAGAAGACCTATTACATTGACACTTTGTGGAAGACAGCGGTTTCAAACCCGGGTCCCTAAACCAGAACGATTTGGACTCCCTACACTTACGGGGTGCGGAGGAGAACCGTGATGATGGGATTCGACTTTTTCAGATACCTGAAGATTCTAGCTGAGAAGGATTTACCATGGGTAGAACACTGGTCTGAATTTCTGATCATTGAAAATAATGACGCAAAACTGGCGAATCTAAAACTACTGCCTAATTCAGTGACTGCGATCCCGGTATAATTCGAGTGGTTACGCAAGTATTCGTCTTGAGGAATTTCTGTCGATGAAACCTACGGTGCCACCAGAGACAATTTGAAATCGGCGACTGTTGTGTTAGATGACGACATGGCTAGGAAAATACCAGCGGGTCAGCTGTGATACAAGCCGGTTAAAAAACTTCAAAAACTGGAAAAGCACCTCCATCCACCATCAGTCGATGTTCAGCCGTTGTTTGAACAAATCAAATTGCTCGTGCCTGAGTTCAATACTCGACAAGTCACCACTGATGAAGCTCCCTGCTTTAATATTGGATTTCGTGCAGTTTTCCCTTAATTCATCAGCGAAACTCCATTATTGCCGCTGGCTCATTACGAAGACATTGGAGAAAAAATCTAGCATTGGTCACAGTAGGCCCTTGTATTATACTCTATCTGAAAACGAATGTGTATTAGTGCTGCTTCCTCAGGAACGGCTACGAGGTCGCCCGAAGTAATAGCATAACAAGCTCATACAAGTGGGTGAATCACCTGCTTTTCAGCTGAAGTGTGCTGAAATCTTGGCTATTCTAGACGCAGAAGGCAGGGTAGAATGGCGCAATAGCTATGGAACATTTACCTGGGTGAAGTTTTTCGAAACGATGCTGAATATCAATGAGGCTAACATACAATTCATTCATAAAGAGTGGGGAGAAATGATGTAGAACGTAAAAGAACTTGATCGTAACATCACATAATCCAAGCCTCCTAGAGTTGCAGTATTTTTCACCGAAAGTACTTTTTCAATGGTAAATTTCTATATAAAAGTCTCCAGTCGGGCATTTTTTTTGCCGTTCAAGGCGGAGTGATGAACATGACGATGCTGAGGCAGACGTGGAGTCTACGCTTCAGAAACGAAGTTCCCAAAAGGAACGCCGATTCCCGAGTGTATTCATTGATTGAGCTATTGATGAGGGCCGCTGAAGATTTTGCCGATTCCAACGAAATTGAAGTATTATTTTATACCTACGAATTCCTGACTCCAATTGTATATACATTATTAAGGATCTACGAAGGCTCGTCACAACGTCGTTCCGAGTACAGCAGAGCGCCACCCCGCGATGAAGTATTGCGACGGAAAGCCTGAAGGGATTGAGCGGAAAAGCTAGAAAAAGTGGGAAGTCAAGGGATGAACACCGCAAAGACGATTCACCTTTGAGGATAAAAAGGCCCTGTTCCTGTAATTTGTCGTTGATAGGCAACTTTCATTGTCCTCTGTGTGTTCTTTGTCGATACTCTTGGAGGGACTGGCATCTCCTGCCTCCTTAGACATGCCGTGAAGCTGTTTGGAGACAGCCAAATCGGAAGCGCTTGCAGGTTCAGGATTTCGGATATGAGCGGTCCTTGTCGGAAGCTGTGATTCCATAACAGGAACGCTTAGAGGCACAAAAAGTGATAAGAAACAGGACATAGCTTGTGAAAATTGTATACTGCAAATACACTCTACGAAAAACGTACGAAAGCTTCTCATTTTGGAGGCCGGATTCATCAAAGCATTTTCAATGGTATGCTAACGTTATCGGCGAATCGCCATCGTTATCAGTGAGTTAGCAAGCCTGTGATTGAGTGATAACGGCTGCCAATAACGCTAACTGATTGTTAGCATGGAAAATGTTTGGATGAATCCGGCCTCAGCTCTCTTCTGTGATACATGCGAAAGTAAATAAAGGCAAGCTTGCTCAGATGGGTCCGGGCGGAGAAGCGGCGGAGCGGTCGATTTTGGCAAAATACATATACGGAGATTTGGGCATGATAAGCCCTATATGCCGTACTTTGGGGGAGAAGGAGGGAGAGAGGCTATACATTCGTAAACACGGACAGCGATGAGGTTTCAAAAAAGCTCGAAGAACTCGAGCGCCTTTCAAGACGGCATCTAGAATTGCACTCCAGAAAAACTCGGCTTGGTCGCCAGCTGACGAAAGCTGGAAAGAAGCCTGAGCTGAGAAATCGGGTGATGTACACTGTACGTCTAAGAGAATTGAAAAACAGAAGATGCTCAACTGCGTATTTTTCAGTGAGCGGAGCTACTTAGAGCACATATTCTGTTATAGTAGATGTTGTTTTGGGGGCGTAGGCGTACTTCTTCTATGGTTGTTCCATCGGAGTGCCATTTTGGAAGCGTGCTGGATGCACATGACGGAAGAATCCGTTCTGCGAAGTTTCTTCCTTGTCTGTGCTCTAATGTGAACACAAACGCGCTGTCGAAATTTTCTACTACATTTTTCATCTCTGAGACTTGACACGTCAATCTTCTTGGAGAGGTTGAGCCCCTCGCGTACTCATATGAATCCTCGCAGTAGAGTTCAACAGAACTGGGCGGGGGTTTAAAACGAACGCGACATCCCACAGTTATCTAGATCTTCGGGTGCCCGACAATGGAGACTAGTCGGAACATAGTCGAGCTGTTGTTACCCAGTTGTTATCTTCCGCTTCTGCTGCCCTTCTGGATGTAGCTGGGTTGGTCCCTGCCACGTGAGGTGATAGCGGCGATGATTTCTCATGAATGTCCATGCCATAACCAGGACACTGCATTCATACAGGTCGACAAGGCGGTAGCCATTGGCCGATGTTGGCTCCACCAGGTAGAGCCATTTATCGAGTACTTCGAATTCCTGATCAATTCCCATCTTCGCATTTGCGTCAATCTCCACCACGGCATCGTGTTTATAATCTATCCTGGCCAGCAGCGTGCTGAGTCCCTCATAGAACGCATCCTTCAAGTTGTCCTCGGCGGTTTCGTTAAGCGTGTGAGCGCTCATTATCTACTGATTGAGTCTCTATGATCATGCAGTCTTGCAAATGCATTCCTGTTCGACGTTGAGCCGAATTTATCGGTAAGATCGTTATAGTCCTCCTTTCCATCTATTGCGTAGCCTCCCACTCTCCCATCATCAGCGTTGTCGCAGTAGATGGTATACTCTCCGACGTTGATGACTGATCCATCTTTGAAGCGAGTTTTGAAGAGCAGGAAGCAGTGCATTGAAACAGATCAGAAGTCTGGATAGCGTAAATCGTAGGATATCACTTGACAGCGATCGACAGTTCGAGGTGGCGAAATTGTAGCTTGAAGACAAAGGCTCTAGGTACAGAACCTATCATGTCTCGCGCAAGCGGTCTTCGTGGGCCCTTCGTATCCTTATGCAAAATATGAGAATACTTCCTAATGTATACAGTGGGCATGAATTCTAGTGATATTTTGCGTTCTCTATTGAAGGTTGGTGCAAACTCGGTGCCATATGCTGTAAGACCGAGTTTGCGGCAACCTTCAATTGAAAACGCAAAGTATTAGTAGGATCCATGCCGAAGGTAGCTCTTTTTGAGCGTTCCCTATGTATTCCTAAACGTTTATGGGTCTACTATACAGGGTTCCAACGAGCAGGCACCAATAGACCTGTATGCAGACTTGTACAAAGATAATGGATAGAGCACAATACCAGCCAGACAGACCGCAAAGAACTTTTGAACTGCTCAGGATATCGTTCGGGGGTCCTCTTACAGTCTTCAAATTAACCGTTATCTTAAAATCACAATTACCTTGCCTATTTATTTCCTCGAATAACGAGCGTCTATAATACTTGCTACAACAAACTTTTTAGTTTTGCGAACTGAAAAATATGTTCTCTGTTGCTTACTCAGGCAAACGGGGGCGTCGACATCAGTTTGATAAGCTGTCATCTCATAAACCGCTCCCTGTTGACAACTCAAAACGCGAACATTGTCAGCCTGAGAGCTGCTCGTTGCCCAGCGACGTACGCCTGTTGTCGGGCCGTTGACAATTTGATGTGTTGCGTTAAGCGGTCTTATTAGCACCAGTTCACATCCTGCAGGACTGTTTATTCATTTATTTATTTATTATGTATTATCTACGCCCATAGGACGCGCCAAAACTTATTACGTTAATGAACCAAACAGTAGAGAATATTCAAACAAGAAAATCAAAGCACAAAAAAAGGGAACATTCAAAAGGAAAGAAAAGAGGCGAAAAACAAAAGTCAAGGATCTGCGCGAAGCCGGTATACAGTCCCAGCCACTAGCAGTAGTTTACATGATGTGTGAATACATTTTTCTATTGTGTGGACATTGGAGAATAATCGCGATACAAAGTCGATGGAGCTGGCTTAGGCAGTGTCAGCCAGCTATGACACCTATATTTAATACCAGAGCTTCGGAACATGGGTTCACTGGCATCCCACACGGAATCGGTAAAAATAGCCGAAGCCACCTGTGACTTTAAAATGAGTTGTAGAAAGACTACCATCAAATGACCAGCTTAGGAACTACTTTGCACCGACGCGCGTGGCGGTCGACACACCGGCACGCGTTGCGGACGACAAACCGACACGCGTCGCGGTCTGTAAACTGACACGCTTCATGGCTAAATCACCCAACCTCCACTGGGGCCGCCATCAGATTGGCAGGGCCTCCGTATTCTGGGAGGGGCTAATGCGCCGCAAAATCAGGTAATTGAACCGGCTGCGCTCTTGTCATTCGAAGCATGCCTGGAAAATGCGTCAGGATTCTCCTGCTATTTTTTTGCTGTTGTTCCTGTTGCTCATTTCACGCTCCCACTCCTCTATTGCTTTCTTGGAGAGCAGAAAATAATTGAGTACGATGGCCTTAACTGCATTCCCAGAAAAATTGGTGGGAAATTTCCAATCAAATGTTGATTATAGTTATGCACAGACATTTGCTGATTGCCACTCCTAGAAGAAGCACAATGAAAAAGATGTTGAATGCCTGCATTTTCCTGAAATTGCTCAGTTTATTCCTTGCGCAGTATTTCCCTCATACTGCGAAGGACAAAAATCGAAGCCAAATGGTAACACCAGCTTTACGGATTGTATTTCAATGGTTTTCGCGTGATTTTGCGTCTTATTCGCAGTTCATTCACTTGGAAAGTTTTATTGGAGCATTGCTCAGCAATCACTTTTTAATTATCATTCGAGATGGCTGCCAGGCCAAACAACTATGATCTGTGGAAGTCAGCAAAGAAACATGGACACTTCTGAGAGAGAAAATCTGCACGCGGGAAGATCAAGAGAAGATGTCTATCGATTGAATAATTTTCAATTTCTTTGTGCCGCTTCCTGATTCAATGGCCGGGGCGATAAGGTCCAGTGAAATGCGGTGCACATTAGAACCAGGGGTGTGCGTAAATACCGTTTACGATTCACGACATTTTGGACAGTAATTCGTGATTTTTCGTTTATAAAAATACATGCAGTGAAAGTAAAATACGAGGCATTTCCAATTCACCTATATCCACTCTTGCGTACACTAGTATTTTTTGCTTCGTTTCCCAGAAAAACAATTGTGATGGTTCCTAAAACAAGCAAGGCGTCGGAAGAACAAAGTAAGGCTGATGCAGTAAAAAACCGAACGCAACAAATCAAATTATCAACAGCTCGACAACAGGCGGACGTCGCTGGGCAACGAGCAGTTCTCAGGCTGACAATGCTCGCGATTTGAGTTGTCAACAGGGAGCGGCTTATGAGATGACAGCTTATCAAACTGTTGTCAACGCCCCAGTTTGCCTGAGTAGGCAACAGAGAACATACTTTTCAGTTCGCAAAACCAAAAAGTTTGTTGTAGCAAGTATTGTAGACGCTCGTTAATCGAGGAAATAAATAGGCAAGGTAATTGTGATTTTAAGATAGCGGTTAACTTGAAGACTGTAAGAGGACCCCCGAACGATATCCTGAGCAGTTCAAAAGTTCTTTGCAGTCTGTCTGTCTGGTATTGTGCTCTATCCGTTATCTTTGTACAAGTCTGCATACAGGTCTATTGGTGCCTGCTCGTTGGAACCCCTGTTTAGTAGACCCATAAACGTTCAGGAATACATAGGGAGCGCTCAAGAAGAGCTACGTTCGGCATGGATCCTAGTAATACTTTGCGTTTCTAATTGAAGGTTGCCGCAAACTCGGTGTTATAGCATATGGCACCGAGTTTGCACCAACCTTCAATAGTGAACGCAAAATATCACTAGAATTCATGCACACTGTATACATTAGGAAGTATTCTCATATTTTGCATAAGGATACTGTCGTCGGGCCCACGAAGACCGCTTGCGCGAAACATTATAGGTTCTGTACCTAGAGCCTTTGTCTTCAGGCCACAATTTCGCCACCTCGAACTGTCGATCGCTGTCGAGTGATATCCTACAAATCGCGCTCGTGGACACTGCCTTTAATATGTAGTACGTGAAGCGGTGGAGAGCAAGTAGCTTTAGCGGACAGAAAGGTAGCAGACACGTCCTTTGGGGTGACAGGCAGGTCTTTAATGGCAAAAATGCCTGATTTTGGTTGCCTATATGAAGCGGTTTTCGGAATGGCATCCCATCGACCTGCACTTGAGAATTGAAATTGCCTGGGAACAGACCCTTGTGCTATCATTATGATGCCTTTTGTGTACATAGCACTGCTTGAAGAGTAAGTAGAATGAGTCTGCGCTGGGCACTGAAATCTGTGAAACTGTTTTTCTTTCATTTGACACTCTCGGCAGAATCTGCAGCTCCAATCTCAACAAACGCCTGAACCAACCCTCTATTATTTAATGAAATTCACCGAAGTGATAACCAAGAGTTTTTTAGCGGGTAATACTTGCTGTTTACGATTCACGGCTTGCAATTTATGATTTGCGGTGTTCACTTTTCACGATTAACAAAACCTCAACCTTCGTTTACGTACATCCACCCCTGATCAAAACTTTGCGCTACAATAGTCAGGATCAGGGATAGGAGAAATTTGTGTGCAAATTGTCACATACTCGTAAGAAACAAAAAACTCGTACATCGCGATTGGTTTACCTGAGGTCTAGCAAGTCTTCTATGTAGTTCCGACAACCTATGAGCGGGACGGCGGCTGCTAAGCGGTGATTTCGTGCATCACATTATTGGCAGATTATATATGTTGGCAAAGTTTTCAAGGAGAATAGCAAATAAGTTTTAATGCAGAGACATCTTCCCCTTGCGGCGCTCGTGAGTCCTCAGCATTTGAGAGTAAGGGCACGTTGGCTAAGACGAATGCAATCATATGCTCACACAACATATACCGCCGGACCCAGTACACTAAAAAACGTAGGGTCGCGGGAGGAGTTGGCCGCCTATGTAGGGAAAATTTATCGATACAACACTTCACTCCGCAAACGGATCGCTTTTGGATCGCTAGCATCAATAGTTTAAAGGCAGTGTTAACGATAAATCTCGTTTTCGAGTTTTCAGTGTGGAACATTATGGTGACAGATGATGGAGGGTATAAGGTTGAAGAAAGCAGCGAAAACGCGCCAGAAATCGACAAAAACGGCCGCGAAGTGAAGTTTTGTAAGCCTGCTAAGCCCGCCCTGCCCGTTCTGACGAACTTGTGGCGGACGTTTTCGCTGGCGAACTGCCAAGCAACCTCGCCCCGTCCAGCCTGATCGATACTCGCACATTTTGCCATTACGCGGAAACTAGCTGGGCGCATAAACTCGTCCGCGCCCTGAACCTGTAAGCACGTTAGAACCCGTTATTTTAGCTTAAAGGCAGTGTTCACGATGAAAAATGTGTTCTAGTTTCCACTAGGAAAGAGTAGTGGAGGGGCACACTGTAACGGTGACGTCGAAAAACGCATCAAAACGAGCCAGGAAAAGCTCCAAAAGAGCCCGAAGTTGCTACTTCGAGCGCAAGGCACACATCAAAAGCGCATTGCCCCCCCAACGACGTGAGCAAATGAATGCTCGAGATTGTGAGAGGAGCGATGATCTCCAGTCATTAGCCCCGTTCTTACCTTCATTCTCAACTTCTCTCTTTACTCAGGTCAGCTCGCATACATCGGCTGCAAAAGACGGAAGTTCCAAGCCTCTGACAACTCGTCCACCATGTTTCCTTAGCTCAATCTTTGAGGGACCATAGCTCCGTTCCCAGAAGGTCTTGTACGATTTCAGAGACATCATTGGAATCAGCATGGGGCCGTTTTCAAGATAGGCGGGAAAACAGAAAAACGAACGACTCTACCGATTTTGGAAGGAGAAGGAAAACCCTGGGTTGAAGTATTAAATAGAAGGCGGTACGGAAAATGGTCGTGGCCTAGTGCAATTTTATCCGAAAATTATCCGATTTTATCCGAAAATTATTAGAATTTTATACGAAATTTCGACCCTTCGGATAATTGTTTGATTCAGATAGTGCCGATTTCAAATTTCCCGCTTATTGGTTCGATTCAGATAACACATTTTTTCGAATTTTCGGGTATCGGGTTATCCGAATCTCGGATATCCGGTCGGATATCTGAAAAGGAGTGATTCGGATATTAAGTATATTGTGGAGTCAATGAGTTTTTTTTTCAAATTTTTCATGTAATACAATTCGTCAACCCACGACCGAACAACCACATTTTTGAGTCCTCGAATGTGGCAATCATCGTGAACACTGCCTACTAGTACATATAACATCGGCGTGGATCCTAAAGAGACTTCGCGTTCCTCATTGGAGGTTGGCGCAAGCTCGGTGCACCTATGTTATAGCATAGGGCACGGAGTTTGCGCCAACCTGCAACAGCGAACGCAAAGTCTCTTCCGGATCCATGCCGACATTAAAGGCATCGTACGCGCTGAAATCCACTTTCAATTTTTTATGTTCAATCCCTTCCTCGGGGCCCCTGTGAGAACCTACAACGAGCTTGGCTGCTGAAAAACGAACCATTGTGAGCATAGAGGAAGTGGAAAGTAAGGAATTCCGTCAAAAGGGGCCGGCCCTTCCGTCAGTAATTTAGGACTTTCGCAATATTTGAGCAGAACGTCGCGTCGCTAAGTACAGGGCATGCCACTGTACGCTGACGCACCGTCGGACGAAAGTGGCATTATCGACTGGAAATTTCTCGTCACACAACGAGCGAGGACGATGTGCAGGGCCCAGGTGAGTATTTTTGTTAGTCAGTGCAAGTCAGTGCAGTCAGAGCATAGTAGTCGTCGGCGAATTATTTCCAACGCTGCGCCAATGGACAAATTGTAGAACTGCTCCTTGCGCTATCCGCGTCACTATCCCGAGTCGATGCCGGCGCGAATTTCAAACAATTTGCAGAAGGTTTTTAAAACGGTTCTTTCTTGAAAAGTTGAGTTTTCGAGGGGGCTTTTCGCTAACTTTAGTTACTATAGGGGTGTAACAACTCAAAAACGAGACATGGTTTTCAGCGCGTACGATGCCTTTAAGTTTATAACACTCGTGTGGGAAAAAATCTAATGAGGGCGAAATCAAGTTGAACGAAAAAAAGCTATTGCTTACTGAAATGTTGAAGGGACATGGTGCGGTTGCGTGCGGACTCGGATTTCGACTTTCTCATTTCCTTTTGGATGTTTAATTTAGTTTTCTGTATTTTGATTTCTTTGTTTGAACATCCACTACTGTTTGGTTCTTAATGTATGACGTTTTGGCTCGTCCTATTGGGCGTAGATAATGAATTTAAGAAACAAATAAATAAATCTTTGTTGCAGTCCCTATGCAGAAATACAGCTCTTCTTGAAAATTCGCTCATTTTTCTATGTAGACTCTATAGAGGAATCTTTTAGGCAAGTGCTCTGACGATTCAGACAATCACTGAGAATTTTTCAGGCACTTTTCCATGTGTTCTTGCGTAATGAGTATGTCTACGAACACATCCAGTGGTTTCCACATGTTGAGCATCGACTGCGACCCGCGCGTAATACGATGGGCCTCAACGCCCTTACATATCAGCGCAGCTGGCGCTATCCACTTTGTTCACGGTCCGGAGTCAGTGGGTTATCGTGTTTACGCAGTGTCTCGCACAATACTACAGCCAAGTCGCTCTTCCGGAAGGGTGCAAGTCCTCCCACTGTCACACACTTGACCGTGACTTTTTTGCTATCGAAATGTTGTCTATTTGAATTCTCTAATTTGGTGGTTTTATTCGTTTCTTTGGTACTGCTTCAGTTCCGTAGTAGCGTTGTTCCTTCTTTACTTAACCATATTTTCATTTATTTATATGCTCTCGAGGAGCGCCATCGACAACCAGAACATAGAACATAAGAACAAAACATTAATAATGCATGCAACAGGAATCTGGTCAATCTAAGGGAGCAAGAAATTTAAGAAAATAGGATTTAAGCGAGTAATCTAGGGTAACAATCATGAATGTGCGTAAGATCAGCTAAAGCTTCTATCACCCTTCTGGCAAAAGGGGTTGAAGTAGAGAAATACTTCTTTTTTTAGGATGTGAAACATCATGTCACGTTCCAGAAAGCTTGCATTAAAATTGTGAGTTAGATGAATAGAGCCGGCGGGATCTGACCTAACCACTTGAAGCAATCAAGATAACCCTAGTGCTGGCCCATTCATAGGGAAAACACGCTTTCGAGGAGTATGAAAGCAGAGAAAACCCAGAGAACTGGCTGGTTTTCAATGTGTTCATCTGGCGGACATGAATTGCACCTATTTAACTTTCCGCGAAACCCCTTCCAATGTGCTTGAAAGCTTCAAAGTAGTGTTGAGGGTTAATGTGCAGCCTGGCGAAGCATAAGAATGTATGTGGTAAATATAGTGAGAAGCGGATGATCAGCGAAATGGAACGTCGCATTCGGGTGAGATTGTTAATTTCTGTCATATTAACACATTTTTGCCAGGAGATTGATTTTAGACTAAATCTTCTAAGCCTATCATTTTCATAACGTCAACTTCCAACAATGATTCCTTAAACACGACGAGTTACTCAGATTTGAAAGATCTAGTGGCAGTTTGTTTAGCCATAGCGAGGTCCGATAGAAGAAGGAGTTGTCTCTACACCACATACGCTTGCATCTAGGTTTGGAAATATGTAGGATGAAAGAAAATCTTCTAAGCGAAGATGGTCGGCTAATTTGAAATATAGCTCCTTTAACGCAGACGTCAACAGATTTCAGTTTCTTAAATTAAAACTAACGCCTACTGAATCAGATAAGCGTTTGCGCTGTACGAGATTAGCGCAAGGGAGGCATACATATGAAAGGACGTCTGCATACGATTTTTAAATAATGCTTTCTCTCTTCAACATCTCCATTCCGGGAAAAGATAGGGATATCTTTGCCAAGGGATACAACCTTTCAAGTCATATTCCGCGGTTATGTTGCTATACACAATATTGTATCGTGGCGGCAAAGCGCTAAAAGAAAAACAGGCTTTATTTCTACGTAAAATATTTCTTATGCCACAGACTGACCCGAACTGAACCTCGTCAAATAGTCTGTAGCCAAAACTTTTATTATTCATGCCGAGGAGGAGCATTCATGCCTATCCGATCTCCACACGCCAGCTATCCGAGGATGTAGGTCTTCCTGCGATAAGGAAACCAATCATCGCTGAACCCATGAATAATAGCCACGCCGAGAACGAGAACAAGGATAAGGGCATTCATCGACTTCATTGATCTGAAAAAAAAACTGCTAACTAATCATGCAACACCACATTCTTACCTTCTGTTGGAGAAATTTTGGTTGAAGACATTCTGTAACAGAAATATTCTTGACAGTATTTATACGCTTCTATACTATGCATGTCACCTAATTCACGATTCAGCAACGGCGAGAACGCATGGAATTCTTTGCAGCCACGTTCCAATCAGTATCTCAATAGATCCAAAATAGAATTCTGGCAGGTGCAGTACGGTCAAAAGTCTTCAGTGAATCTGTAAATTCCACGCTCTTCCTCTGGCTCCCCTGCCCTTATTTTGAAGAACTTCCGAATTCCAGGTCTGAATTTTCAACACATAAATTAGGTAAGAGGTCTTTGAAATCCAAGTCCAGGAAACCCGTAATCAGTGGTTCTGAACTCGCGAATAAGGAGAGCTGTCACCCAAGAAACGCAATATCCTTTACGAATCACTGCAGCTTGACCTGTTACTCAACCATTGAAATTAAGTGGTCCGAAATTGGAAACAGGTGTAATGTGCTTCAACCTAAAGCGACACTGCGTGAATAATCGGGGCCTACCTCAAGCTTGAGGTTGTGATCTCACTTTTGCTTTGACCGTACATATGTAGTCCGCGTCGCACCCCTGTTTGATGAGCGTCCCACATAAACTGGTAGACCACTACAGTCTAGTAAAGGGTTTATGCTGATTCGATTTCATAAAAACTTTCTGTTAATCGAACCACTTTCATCTGATGTCTGCAATGATCAACGTCCTTCGCGAAATCTTAAGTGGGCTAGACTTGGAGAAAGCAATCAAGAGACGATTTGGCAATGCGAAAGCTTTATTTGGATGACGAAATCATGAATATCCGTTCGGATACCCGAAAATGATTGATTAGAACCAGTATACAGTTCACTTCCGCACTGCCGTTCAGTCCGCAAAGTGCGCGCTGATTGCGAAATCGTGCTGCGGCGCGGTTGCGAGTATCCTCAGACAGGGATGTGGGATCACCCGGGCGGTGGGATCACCCGGGCACCAAAGGCGAAAAGCGCCCGGGTGATCCCACCTCCTTGTTCGAGGATGATCGCAAACCGCGCCGCAGCACGATTTCGAAATCAGTGTGCACTTTGCGGACTGAACGGCAGTGCGGAGGTGAACTGTAGTTAGGTCCACGGGTTGTTTCCTCGAGAAAAAACATTTCAATCTCATCCGCGGCTGGCGAAGGTTGTCGCGTGCGCCGGCCCGCTAATCGATTCACGCCGAGAGAAGAGCGCAACGGATCGGCTTACCACACCGCCAGCCGCGAGTGAGTTTTACATGTTTTTTCTTGAGGAAACAAGCCAGTGACCTAACTGTAATGTGCTTCTCAAGACCGAATTCCGGTCCGCAATTGCGTCTCGGGACGCTTCGCGGCCGCACGCGCTTCAGTCGGTAGTTTCCAGCGCCAACGCCGACTCGAGGTGGCTTTTCTATACAGATTACTCTATTTTAGTTTCCATTCTCAAAAGTCCACCTAGAGTCAACTGATCGGCAGCTGCGGCGCTGGAAACTCGTCCGACTCGGAAGCGCGCGGCCGCAAGGCGTGTCGAGACGCAGTTGAGGACCGGAGTTTGGCCCCGAGAACCACAGAACATAGTGTTCCTATGGTAGTGTAATTCCGCTCCGCGGTTGCGGACAGCAGCTGTTCCAGCACGCAGCACGATGAGAATCGTGCTGTAAACCACACGGTCTCGGCATCAAAACCCCTTGTCCCAGCACGATTATCATCGTGCTGCATGATCCAAAGGCGGTTGTCCGCAATTGCGGAGCGGGATTTCGCCCCGCTAAGGACGGTATACCTACGTAAAGTTTGCAGCAACCGCACCACCGTCTATTTCCGAAGCGCTGGACTGTATGTATACAGATCTAGTGGGGGCTACCGCTAGTTATGCAGCCAGCGCAACTTTTACCTGCGCCGATCGATCGTCACACTTCTCGCGGCGTCTACGACGCCACGCATGTTGCTGCGTAGTTTTTGCGTTTCTAATTGTGAGTTGGCGCAAACTCGGTGCACGTTGTTATAAGATACATGCACCGCCTTTGCGCTAATGACAATAAGGAACGCAAAGCGTCAGTGTAATTCGTGCCGACTGTGTATGCTATTTAGTCAAACGATTGTGATTCATTGAGTCTTGTGCGAATTACTCAGGCAGTAACGCCGGCTGAGGGGGCAGGCAATACCGGCTGACTAAACATTGTACCCGGGCGAGCCCCGGTATTCACTGCCTCCTCAGCCGGTAAACGGCTGCCCCTCAGCCTGTATTCACTGCCCCCTCAGCCGGTAAATGGAGGTCCGCTCGGTCGGTATTAGTTGCTTACTACGTGAATGATATCGATCTGCAAGTGTAGATAAAGCCCCTAGTAGGCTCTCCTATTCCCCAGCAAGTTCGAGGCTTGCGTTTCATTTCTGAAGCGGCAAGCCTTACCTTGCTTCAAAAATCGTGAACTAACCCGCTGTCACCACCCCACGGTCACAACGAACCGTAAGGGGTGAGGGGTCGATGATCCAAATCGTGTGGATGACCACCCGTTCAAATGCCATCACCCGAATCAGCTCGAAGCCCATTTCGCCCGCTCCGTACATGAGCCTGGTTTGCTTTAGTGTCTGCCCGATCAGCCGGTGATATGCTCCGCCATTGATTAATATCTGCCCACTGACCCGGTAAAGCCATGCCCCTCAGCCGGTGAAACGCATGCCCGCCCGCTCAGCTGGCAAGACGCTCCGCTCCCAAAATAAGCCTCTCAGATAATAACACCGGCTGAACGGGCGGAAAAGTAGGGTCGCCGGCTGAACGGGCAGGCTTATTTTGGGGGCGCAGCGTCTTACCGGCTGAGCGGGCGGGCATGCGTTTTACCGGCTGAGGGGCATGGCTTTACCGGGTCAGCGGGCAGACATAAATTCACGGCCGAGAATGACACCGGCTGATCGGGCAGACATAGCATTACCGGCTGAGGGGCATGGCATTACGGGGTGAGCGGACAGATATTAATCAATGGCGGAGCATATCACCGGCTGATCGGGCAGACACTAAAGCAAACCAGGCTCATGTACGGAGCGGGCGAAATGGGCTTCGAGCTGATTCGGGTGATGGCATTTGAACGGGTGGTCATCCACATGATTTGGATCATCGACCCCTCACCCCTTACGGTTCGTTGTGATCATGGGGACGTGACAGCGGGTCAGTTCATGATTTTTGAAGCAAGGTAATGCTTGCCGCTTCAGAAATGAAACGCAAGCCTCGAACTTGCTGGGGAGTAGGGAGAGCCTACTAGGGGCTTTATCTACTCTTGCAGATCGATATCATTCACGTGATAAGCAACTAATACCGGCAGAGCGAACCTCCATTTACCGGCTGAGGAGGCAGTGAGTACGGGCTGAGGGGCAGCCATTTACCGGCTGAGCGCTCCACCATTCACCGGCTGAGGGGGCAGTGAAAACCGGGGCATGCCCGGGTACAATGTTTAGTCAGACGGTGATTGCTTTGCCTCCCAGCCAGAGTTACTGCCTGCGCTGCCCGCTCACCCCGCGACCCTACTTCTCCGCACGCTCAGCCGGTGTTATTATCTGAGTAGTCTGTGGACTACCAGGCCTTCTTATTCCATATGGTCAGATTCCATGGTGTAGAGGTGTCACCACATCTGCTGAAGAAGGTGCAGATGAACCTCACCCATATGATATTTACAAGGAAGGACTTATACGGAAGGGCCAGTGGTTTTTTTTACTATAATTCTAATGAATGTTTGGATTATTAAGGCAGAAATGCGAAACTAGGGCTTACGACTTTATCCCAAAGGAGAAAGGACTTCTGTCTTAAAAACCTTGTAAAAGATTATACACGGTGGTTCCGGTACTCGTACTTAGCTCGTTTGTTCGATCTACAACCAGGGGTTATATAGTGAAGATGGCCCTACTCGAGGCTAGGCTAGAAGTTGGAATACATTTACTCGTAAATAAAGCAGGTAATGCGTTCAAAAAACTTCTCCGTTCAGGCCTCGTTAGCGGGAGATTACTTACCTTCATACTGAGGCAATTCATGGTCCTCCCCGCACCGAAGAGTAATCGTATCCGCCTGACAGCTCGACTCGTTCTCCCAATCTCCGGGCCACTGATGTTGCTGTTCGGGCGACCTGGACGAGCATGGAGAACAGCAACAGCAGTAGCCCCGACATCAGCACAAGCCGACCCGCAGACCAGTGGCCGTATTCATGAAACTCTAGGGGCCTCTTGGGAGGGTTTTTATAACACGCCAATGTATGGGGCTGGCGGATTTTAGACTCTCCCGGGGGGGCTCTCGTATCTCATAAATACGGCCACTGGAGAACGAGCCGAACTGTCAGGCGACTCGGGGCCGGGAATCGCGTGAGAATGGCGCTGAAGATCTACGCTCCGCTAATTATTCTTAATTTGTGTGTGTATTTTATACTTTTGTTGACTGTCTGTTCTTTTTTTTTCTAATTTTCTATGTTTTTTAATGAATAAACAAGGATTCAGCCGTGCAATCAATCGAATTCGATTGGAAACGTGGAATTCCGATCCTGGGGTTTGGCCATCTGAAATATCGACAAGCCAAAAAAATCTTCATAATCATTTATACTGCAACATGATAAATTGTAACCATGAGATAACAGCATCAACAACAACAAATATAATTTTACACAGCAAAACAAATAACAACAGGACTGAACTAACAAAACAATGGAAGATGGGCCTGTTGGATCACACCACACTTGGCTTCAAACGGGATGACTTGTTCCTTTCCTTATACGGCCTCCGCAGGCGAGCATGATCTGATTATGTGGTAGGATGCTACTCTGTACATTATAATAGTGGTTCGACACTGACTAAAGGCAGGCGTTCCAGTATTCACTTAGCACTTACTAGGGAAAGTCTCGAGAGACCCTCGAAGTTTCGGAAAACGTCCTACTGAAAGTTGGGAATAATTAATAGAGCAACAAACATGTGTACTGCGTTTTTCCAACGGACCATTCGGTAGGTCCAAAAAAGCGAAAAAGGACAAAAATAGGGTTCAGCTTTTCTCCAAGTGGCCACCATGGCTACACTTTCTATTTTCAACGTGCGAAAATTGGCTGTACCTGAAAAATCTGGAGAACAATTTTTTCGAGTTTTTTCACCATGTGCATCACCCACCCTCCCATGGGATACGCCCAGAGAATCAAGAAATTTTTTCGATTTAATATGTTTAGTAGTTTTTGATGAAGGAGTGGCAGGCATGCATCCTCTGGTTCCGAGCCAAATTTACTCTTTTCCCTCGCGCTTTTGTACGAAGCGAGTGTAGAGACAGCGAGAAAGTGTGGGGAGACGGACACTCAGCGTACGCTCGCAGACGCACGCGATGAACGGAAATAAATTTTACTCGGAAACAGAGGATAAGTCAACCGAGTGCCGCCTTCTAAAAATGAGGTATTGGGCTATAAAGGCCACTAAAAAAGAGATCCCTTACTTTGCCTATAATTGACACTTTCTTTCATTTTGTTTGTATGCATACGAGGGATTTAATAGTCAGCAATTCCTTAAAGAGCAAAAATTATTCATAATGAGATGGTAGCAACTACATAATACTTCATCACCAACCGAAAAGGTTAGCAGCTGTGACTGCGTTCTAGAACAACTGGTACAATACGAACTATCACAGGAATGAAAAACGTGACACATTCCGAAAAGAAGTATATCTGTATGATAACAACAGAAATGGTAGCATAGGAATACAAAAGAAATGGAGTAGGACTGCCGGGTGAGTGACAAGAAATGAACAAGGAATCGATACTTTCAGCGGGTTAAAACCTGTGGGTGCGGTGTAGGGCGTTTATCGCGCCGAGACACATCTCGTGCGCGACAAATACACGTGAACGACACTACAGTCGCTCTACATGTCCGTCTAGCCCCGTTCGGCGCGCTTGTGAGATCAATGTCGCGCCGACGGATAAACGAGCAAAATAGGCCACGCCCTCCAAGGCGAGACGCGCTTGAATGTTTGAGCTATGAAGCAACCTAAGCAGAGGCGATAACAGCGACAAGCGCCTCTGCTTCGGTTGCTTCATAGAACGCAGTTACAGCTGCTAGCTTTTTCGTTCAATTAATGCAGTCTTATATAGTTATGTCATTCTGAATTTGTTTTGTTACTTTGAAACGATATCCACCGATTTTCTACCATACGAAGGCACATGTCAGTCATTGAGCACAATGCCTAGGTAAAAAAAAAACAAAAAAACATAAATGTTAAAAAAAATTAAAAAATGAAACGGAATGTGAAAAAGAGGCATATTAGATTGACGAACAGAGGAAAATAAATCAGTGCGTAAATTCCATTGCTGGCGTCGAACACGTGATACCGCTCCATTCTCGCTGTCTTGTACTCCACTTCGTTATCCTCTCGGGCATCGCTGCTGATAGCGCTGTTCTGCTGTAGTCGAGTGAAAAGAAGAGTGCAAATTATGCAATGATCTCGGAAACGACTCATATCTCAAGAATGAGCCAAAGTCAAAGCGCAGACCTTTGGATATGATAATCCTATTTTAAACCCTCTTAAACCCTTAAACCCTATTTTAACTTGGTCGAATCGAACACTAGGGGTGAGAGAACGAAAATAATCCTCAGCCGTCCTCTTACCAGTGTGAGGGCGAGATCATTTCCACATCGGACTGCTAGTTCATATTTGAAAATAACGAGAAGGTTCTCTGGTACTCTCCCTTTGGGTCAGTTCAGACGGCAGGTCTCGAGGATTTTACTCTCTTCTGAAATTTAGCATAATAATTTTCCCCTTTTTTTCGGGAGGGTTTTTTTCTCTCATTTATCGGCCATTTTTTTCTGTGTTTCTGTGTTTTCTTATTGCTTGCTTTGTAATTGTGATTTTTTTTTGCGCATTTGCCTTATGTACATGTAATGAACATAAACATAAACATAAACATAATTTCGTCATAACCTAAAGCGTACTTAGCAGTTGTTTTCAGTCCATTTGCTTTGATTGAGGAACTTTAGTGAGTTTTGATCAGTTTCTGTCATTTTTTGACCTAACCAATTGTCCGTTGAGGGAACCCTGCATACATTTTTGTTACTTTATTCGTCCCTCACAACTTCCACTGAGACGTTTTCCGAAACGTCGCGGGATCTGAAAACCTTTCCTTAGTTAGAGGAAACTCATCTTAAGCGCGCGCAGCACAGCAACGATGAACTACACTGAGACAAAATACACCAAGCTCAACGAAAGCTCTACTGCTTCGCTCCCTTCACAGATTTTTTCATTTTCTCCACCCACGCCTTCCGATCCTTCCGGAATAGATACATATCGCATCTCAGCATAGCAAACTTCCAAAACCTCGAGTCACTCTGAAATATTGCATAGTACATCTCACAGTATTTGATGTATGAACCCGAATAGCAGTGATTGGAGTGGAAGCTTACATGAATCGGGACCAGCTTCTTCAAGAGCTCTTGACGTCTCTTCACGT
The DNA here is from genome assembly GCA_029168955.1 of Aplectana chamaeleonis. Lineage (NCBI taxonomy): Eukaryota > Metazoa > Nematoda > Chromadorea > Rhabditida > Cosmocercidae > Aplectana > Aplectana chamaeleonis. The sequence goes on from JAPDOI010000785.1 coordinate 207,077, forward strand.
TGAACAAAGAGCATTCCCATATCGATTCAAAAACGTGACTACCATAAACGTCCGCTATTAATGATTCCCAATCATTCTGGAACCTAGTACATTTATGAAGAAATGACGGTGAAGCAACTACTTGGGGACTCACCTCAAACGCCTTTACCAGCATTTCCTTCACACCTTCACCGAGAGTGCTACTTCTGAATGCGGCTTGGAGAACATGAGACCCACAACGATTTTTAGCCTGTTAAAGAAAAGTTCATTCGACACGTTCTAGTTACGCAGAGAGCATAACTTCTCAAGGCAAACACGGCTCCAAAGCCTTTGTATTCGTTTAATATTCTAAGTCCTCGAGGTTGTTGAATGCTAGGTACACTGATCATTTCATTACAATTCCACACACTAGAATCCACAGAATGACGCACTTCACCAGTACCCGCACAACACATACCTTTTAAAGGGAAAGTTCCTAACCATATTCCTTTTGGGCAATTGACTACATGAGCTCAATTATGACCGACATTACTGTAGTCGAGACACTCGTTAAGCTTACTGTTGCAATCGTGTGCATCTCGGCCATCAGTTTGAGGGAATGTCCACAGCGAAACAAGGCGAAGAAGCACCTAGCATGTCCACTCGGCATTAATGACTTCGAGCTGCACGGCTCTCAGGATGGTGCTAACCGCCCGCCTTACTCGAGTGATCCCTTACAAATTGGGCATGATACGGGCTTGAAAGGCATTCTTGCCGTGAGTCGGTCCATCCATTCATGTTATTTTTCCTCGTAGCATCAGCCAGCGACTTCCTGGCACACCTCTCTATTGCAGGTTTTAATAATCTCCTCGATGGATGATTGATTGGGCTGTCCCGGAATAGTTATGCACAGCTGCTGAGCTTAAAGTTGTTAACGTTTCCTGGATAGCAAGATGCAGGCTTTGGCATGTAAGTGCTCAACTTTTCGAGAAACTGGTAAACTTTTTGCGCAGCCATGCGCGATTTGTCAAGCAGCATTTTGAATGCGCTAAACCTTGGTCCAGGAAGTGCTACAAGACCGGAACAGCGCACTCCAGAACTGGCTATAAGATGGTTCTGTAGAAGGTCAGGATAGTCTCCATGTTAGTTTCAAGAGCGTTCCACCCAGAACTCTCAAATTAGGCGATGTATAAATCGAAGCTCCGGCGAATCCACTCCTTTTTCATACTGCTGGCCAAGAGTCGGTGCATCGGCAAACTGCGCTAGCGCTGGCTGCCGGCCGGCTATGTGCTGCTCCACCTGTTGCTTGACGGTACTGTTGCCGGTGCATAATCCCGCATAAATGAGAATCCCTCAGCAGTCACGTATCATGGTCTCAATCATGCAGTCAATAAAAATATAAAGCGCGTCGTCACACTGTGCATTCACTCGGCTTTTCGAAGCCGGCTCTGGAAGATGGCCTTAAGGTCACTTTCCGAAGGATCCTCGTAACACATCTTCAGAATAATTTAACTGCTGAGGGGATTTCCCACAGCTCCAGGGAAGGACGCTAATGGATAGGGATAGACGCGCTCTCCGCCACTCACCACTAGCTGTAAAAGACGGATAGTGGTCTCCCCTTATCCAATGGGCCTTTTTTTTTCTAGTATGGACTGTAAAATGAGAACCAAGGTACCGGATCCCTTCGCTGAAAAACACCGATGCCCGGAAAAATGGCACCAAATCCGGGTGGATCCTCCTCTGTGAGGACCGCAGCGCCGCGGTCGACGGCTACTGTGGACCTCAGACAGCACTCCGGTGCCCAAGTCACCTGAGAACACGTCGAGTTTCGCTCTTCTTGCAGCTTGCTGCTCCGTGTTCTTGTGGTACTTCGGTGACGGGTCCAATACGAGGCTGAGCAGCTTAGAAGGCAGCTCAACATGCCAACTAACATCATTTCAGTTGATAATGGGATGAGCACTCTGCTCGCCATGATCAGAGGTTAAAATGGACAGAGACGATTTAGCGACGGAAACAGTTACCATCCTGCTGTCCAGAAAACGTCTGTTGGGGGCTGCACTTCTTCAAAATGAATATCGTTGAGCTAAATTCAGGTCAGAAAAGGGAACCTACAGGGGAAAAAACGACATCTCTGAAATTTTAGCTTCCTGGCTAGAGTAAAGATTTGACAATCATGTATTTCCGAGATAATGGAAGTAAAAAAAAGCTTTAAAAATATCATGGAATATCTTGAAAAATGATTCGGCGAAAAATAACCTGAAGTAATGAAAAAAGCTAGGAAAGGAAGTGGAATGACTAAAAATGCGGTTTGGCGGTCAATCATTAACCAACTATTGATAATTACTGACAGACCAGGGATCGAATTTTAAAAGCTTCGTTAAACTCATCAAAGCAAAATCAAGCGCGCAACGGAAACAGTAGATCATTTTCAAAGCTCTAATACGGCGATCCCCATAGGTCAAGCTAGGTGAACGCGACGCTCCATTGCATATCGTGCTTGATTTTGCTTTGTAAGTTTAACGAAGAAACTTTTAGAATTCGACCCCTCGTCTGTCACTAATTATCAATAGTTGGTCAATAATTGACCGCCAAATCGTATTTTAGTCACTTCACTTCATTTTCTAGCCTTTTCTATTACTTCAGATTATTTTTTGCCGAATCAATTTTTGAGATATTCCATGGTATTTTTAAAGCTTTTTTTGACTTCTAATTTCTCGGAAATATGTAATTGCCAAATCGCTACTTTTGCCAGGAAGCTAAATCTTCAGATTTAAGGCTGCAATCTATCGCTTTCGCCAAGACGGAGTGGTAGCCACCAGTAGATTCTCCGAAAGAGATCCTAGATTGACAGTATCGAACACCTTTGTGAGTAGGACTATGGTAACAAAACGCATAGACTTCTTCGCTTTGAAGCCATCCGCATTGTAGATCGTGATTTCCAGCAGGGTAGCAGTAGTCGAATGCAGTTTACGGAACCCATGCTGGTGCTGCTGGCTGTCCTTGTTCTCGGCGAAAACTCTATGTAAAGGCAAATAATGAAGAATGAGGACAACGTGCCGGCGTTAATCGTTCCCTCTGAGAATGTCTCACACATATGAACTCTATTCACAAACGTAGATACTTTTGAGTATGAGATGAGCGAATACGAAGACTTGTAGGGGCCTCCCGTTGCTCAAGTCACCGTTCCTTCCCCCATAGGCAAGTCGGCCCCTGAGTAATAGAAGGCTTGATTGGCCTAGGAGAGGACCGAACACGCGATTACGTGCAGTGACGGCGGCGCTTCTTGCCGCTACACCATACGTGCCCACAACGGTAAATGATAAGCTTACCAAATTCACTATGTCCGAAACTTGTAAGGCTTCTAAGCAAGCCGTTAACGTCTTCACTTTGTGGAACGACAGCAACACCTCCAGTATCAAACTACCCTGAAACAAACTTGTTATATGCCAGCAGCACAAACAACTCCGGAAACGCTAGGAAACTAGTGAGCATAGACTCACGTGCAGCTGAGCATCATTAACGTTGAACGTCTTGCCATTGTACTTATTCAACGTGAGAACATTCAGAAGGAAATTCAGCTTATTTTCCACCTCAATACAACAACATTGCATTACACAGATAGCATAAAAACTCCAAATTAATGACTGGATCCAAACCTTGCTGGCTTTGAAGTATTGCCGCAACTCCTTCAGCAATGGTTCCTGAAGCTCTTCATGCCTTGCGGCACATTTCAATAGAGCTTCGGCCACACCCCAGCGATCACTTGACAGAAAGGTTTTTATCAGGGAAGTCGATTCATGACACACATCCGTAGCCTGAACAGGCAGGCTTTGGAATACTTAATAGCTACAAAGTAACATTTTGACCTACAACCATACCAACTCTAACGTCTTTACACTAGCGATAAACTTCTGTAGAGGAAAATTCGCACACGGATGAGCGGCCAACTCAGAAACCTGAAAAGGACAATCCGAACAGTAAACTTCCTACGATATAAAAGAAGGGAAAAACAGAACAACCAACATGGTCCGTAATTACCATATCCCAGAGCGTCTGCAGTGTTTCCTCGCTGCATGTCAATACTAGTTTTTCCCACACTCTGGAGCTGTTTTTGCCCTGCCATAGATTACGCAAATCTGGAAAAGACAGCAGAAAACACAATTCCAGCAGACTCATAAACTCGAATACTCCTCAACATTGGGAACCATAAACTGACCATTTTCAGCGACTTTTGAGAGAATCTTCTCTACGAGAACGGTAGATTTCCCCAATTTAGCAGCGCTGTCAGCTTCTATGACGTCCTGCACGACCAAGGACAGATGAACATTCTCCACGCGAGCTGGAATATTTGAAGCTAAATGAAGCTGAGGGAATTTCGACCAATCAATTCGGGCACTCCAAGGGAAGCACAGGAATGAAAATAAGACCAAAACTATTAATAACGCTGTGTGACACGATTTTTGTTCCTGACTTCTAAGTGTTCTATTTCAATTGCTTATGTCCAAAGTATGTGAAAAAATGACTTCGATGAGAACAAACTTCGCTTACACTACAACAGCACGAAGAGAACCCGTTTTTTTGTGAAAATAGAAAGATTTTTATTCTTTTTCAGCATTATGAATAGGTAGAAACAAAAATTGCATAAGGAATAGACAAACACAGTCGGAAAGCACTCAACAAGGTCCGGAAAGTTGTATATTTTCTAGATTTACGATTGTACTGTTAATCACTCTCTCGAAGTTGCACCCAAATGTAGTCCCCCAACATGTTTCGTTATACTGTCCTTAATAACGACTCTGTCAGAGGTTAAGGCGAGGGCTTGTATAATCGTCGGACCACAGATCAGGAGGATCGTAAAATGTGAGGATTTCGCGAATCTGTTGAACAGGACGGAGAGAACGTTTCGGAGCTCTTTCGTTGCAGTTGGTCACGGCTTCCTAGGTGATCACAAAGCTGAAAACTATTTTTGTATTTGTTTAGTACAGGTCACGCCTCCATAGTTAAGTTACATAGAAAAACAAGAGAAAACAATGAATATAAAAAGAAAGGAAACAGATATAGTACCAATATGAATTGAAACAGGCTCAGTCATCCTCAGTCATCAAGTACTGATCCAATCTACGTTTGAAAGCGGAAAGAGTTGTGGGGAGGTTGCCCCTCTTGAGTAACTTTTCAAACTCACTTCCTGCTCTATTAACAAAGAAGTGGTGCCTCAAACTTTTCCTGACTCTGTTGCGGACAAGTTTGAAGCTGCTGCCTCTTGTGGTAGACGCCCTGAGCTGGAGGAAACCGTTTGGCTTGAGTCCAACATGCCCACACAAGATCTTATAAACCATCAGAAGATCAAACCTTTTCCTTCTGCAAGCCAGCGATTCAAGTTGTAGATCTTTATTCCTAGCAATGCTGGAGGGCATTTCATCATAGCTGAGACCCTGACCTTGACCATCACCTTGCGTGTGAAGCTGTTTTGGAGTTTTTCCAACACAACCCTGGTCGATACCTTGTGAGGTTGGAAATTACAGTCCCATACTCAAGGTGTGGTCTAACATACGTTTTATAAGCATTAAGAAGCACCCTTTCGTTGGTGGTGGACAGGGCTCTGAACATGCTATACATAACTTTACTAGCTTTAGGCACAGCCTTAGCACAATGAGCATCAAAGGTGAGAGCGCTGCGTACCAGGAAACCCAAATCCATTATCTCATCGACAACCTCGAGCTGTTGGCCATCAATGGTATAAACAGCAGCTGAACTATCGCTTCCAATGTGCAAGACTTTAGTTTTTCCTTTGAGAGCAACATACTCCACTCTCTAGACCAGCTTGCAACCTTATCCAAAGCCATTTGCAAGTACTCCTTGTCGCATACCGTCTGGATAGGAGAAGAAAATTTTAAAATCATCCGCCAAAAGCACAGCATTTAACCTTACCAAACGTAACTATTCGTGGCAATTCATAAGTAAATATATTGAATAAAATTGGAGAGAGAACTCCTCCCTGGGGTACTCCACTGCAAACGGGTTTGGGATCAAGAAAAGTCGAGTTGACTCGAACAACAAACGACCTATTGCTTAAAAAGGCTCTTATCCATGCTATAATTCTAGGATGAATGCCAACTAGGGCGAGTTTGGACATGAGTTTGGAATGAGAGACCCTGTCAGAAAGCCTTGCAAAAGTCAACATAGATGACATCAACCTCTTTTCCTTCATCCACGATTGAGGTCCATTCATTAAGTGAATGCAACATGGCCGTAACCGTCGACTTTTTCTTTTGAAAACCATGCTGGGAATCTGAAATTATTGAGTGGCCTCCAAATGCTTGCATATTCTCACCTTAAGAATCTTTTCGAACAACCTACTGAAAATAGAGGTAATGCTTACTGGCCTAAAGTTTTCAGGGTTAGTATGAAGGGCTTTTTGGAATTGGAGTTACAAAGGCTACACGCCACCTATCCGGAACCTCTGCTCGCATGAACAGAAAGATTAAATATACTATATGTAAGCGGTCCAACTATGAGGTGGGCTACATGTTTAATGAATTTTAAAGGCAAATGGTCTGGTGTGTCAGGAAAATGAATTAGGCCAGCTAGAAAAGGAACTTGTGAACATCTTCTGGATAAAACCAAACAGAATCATCCATAGTATTGAATTCTTGGGCAGGATTCATAACGCCACTAGGCCCATCATCCTCGCATAAAGACTTTTCAAAAACAGATGCGAAGATGTCCGACCTCTCTTTATCGTCTGTTATTATGGACCCATCAAACTCAATAGGCCCTAACCGGGGTTTGTCCCTCATTCTAGCATTCAACAGCCTATAGAACGCATTTTTTTCACCTGATTCAATGATCCTGTTTTCAATATTTCTGTTGATTTTTTTCAATTGCTTGTAAAATCTGAAACATATAGCCCTATACATCTCCCAATCATTTACTGCATTGGTAACTCTAGCCCGACTCCATGCCTGAGATTTTCAGAACGCCAAGCGCCGTAAATGCTCCGGAAGATGGCCCGTGTCCTTGGAAACCTCTATGAGTGGTACAAAAAGATGAATGCAGTGCTGCAGAACAGAAATAAAGATCTCGTACTTAGCATTAACCGAGTCAGCGCTGTTAAAGCCCCATACCAATCAACACCATTCAAATACTCGAAGATTGCGGGAAAATTAGCATTTTTGAAGTCTCTTCTGAGGACTTTACAATCACTCGCAGGTGTAGGAAAATTGAGCTCAAAATGAATTGTAGCATGATCACTAGATCCCACGGGGTCACAAACTTTAATATTGTCCACAAGATCAGCATCATTAGTTAGCAGCAAATCGAGGATATTATGCCCATGGGCTTTGCCGTTACAAGTTAGGAAAAATTGTAGTCACAAAACAACCCAAGCAGGTAAAAAATAATAGCTCTAGTGAGGTTAGGCTCATTAGGTTGGGCCCAGTTAACGCCAGGAAGGTTAAAATCGCCTGTAATAATACAGGGATGGTTGCAGATACTAGATCACTAAGTGTTTCGATCAACAGAGCAAACGACGCTGAGGTGCATGAAGGAGTCCTATAAACCAAAATAATACGAATAACCCTCTCACCAGAGTTAATATCAACACAAATGAATTCATAACCATCAGGAACCGAGTTAATGACAATGAGCCTGGGAAAAAGAGCCTTTTTAACTCAAAGTGCCACACCCCCACCCCTTTTATGCTTTCGATCACATCTGAGCAAGTCATAAATGTCAGACCACTCACCTAGCAAGAAAACTATGTGGAGTTGGTGCACTCTCATAAAGAATTACGACAAAATGGGATGCAGAATGTCTCTGAAAGTTCATATCATTGATTCGCATCTTGACAAATTCAACGAGCGAGACGAGCCCTTTCATCAAGATATATTGGACTTTGAATGTCGTTACCAAGGACAGTATAACGAAACCATGAGGTGCTGGGACTATATTTGGGTGCAACTGCGAGAGAGTGATTCACAGTACAATCGTAAATCTAGAAAATCTAAACATTTCTGAACCTTGTTGAGTGCTTTCCGACTGTGTTTTTCTATTCCTTTACACTTTTTCTTTTTACCTGATCATAGTGCCGAAATATGATAAAATAGAAATCTTTCTATTTTCACAAAAAAACGAGTTTTCTTCGCGCTGTCGTCGTGTAAGCAAAGCTTGTGCTTAATGAAGTCATTTTTCACATACATTAGACATAAACAATTGAAATATAACACTTAGAAGCCAGGAACAAAAACTGTCTCACATAAACACTCAACTTCCCAAATTTCATTGTCCTAGTCACAAAAGCGAAGTTTTCCTGGGGTAACAGCGATTTCCTGTCTGTTCTAGACCTAAGGGTTAAGAAAACATAATTTAAACCCAGGTACAGAAAAAATGAAAATTTGTTACATAGCGTAATTTCACAAGCGAGCGCATACGCTTATCAAAGGTATCAACGCTAGTAATCATGCTAGCGATAAAAACGTAAATGAGCCCTTTGTAGATACTAGCATGATAATGTAAGCGCTAAAAACAAACCGTGATGACTCTGCTTGAGCAACCCTGAGTCGCCAGCATGTGCCCTACTTTTTCCACCAACAGGAACGTGTCATACTAATAACTAATATCACCCTAGGAGGTCTGAAAGTTTCTGTGGTAATCCCTAGCCCCACGCTAAATCTCTATAATGGTAAAGTCACGTACGGCTAGCTGCACTCTCCAGAGCCAGCGAAGCTATTCGATCGAAAACCCTGGATAATCCTATCTTGACATCAGCCGACTGCTTCTGCGGGGACACCTCCTGCAGACTAGCGGGATCATGCTGCACATTCTAGAAGGAAGAAATTCTGGATTATACTCCCAATTCCTTACGAGTTCATTGCACTTACAAGGGAAGTATACAAAGCGTATGTCGGATATGCGGAAACGAATGGTACTGCCAGTATCTCTTGTGCATCTATAACGAATTTTTGTAGAGCCCCGGCCCGAGCAGCTGGTTCCAAAAAGTTAGGATACCCAGAAATTTTTCGGTGTTTCGAAAAAAATTCGGATTTTGCTCAAAACCCGCACATAGGGGTAATCTAGGGTGCTGAAGACGAAACTGAGATCTATTTGTAGAAATTCTGAAGCTTACTGTAGGTTATCGTGGGTAATATGCCATTTAAGGGGCGAAACCTACCTTAATAGTTCAAAAATCGTCAAATGGAGATCAAATACGTATTCACCACCCCGAATAACCCCCGCATACAAATTTTGAATCAAATCTGAGACTTTGATCAAACTACCGAATACCCACCATAATCTGTAGAAAATCGGTAAACGGACCTTACTATTAGATTCGTGTTGAGCACATCAAATTACCCCCAGAGAATGATTTTGCGACACATCTATCGAAGAAATCCGGAAATTTCAAAGTGGTGTTTTGACCTCAAATTTGTCCTCCGCTGGGATGCTTTGAGCGAATAAAGCCGAAAATTTGGAAAATCGAAAATTAAACCTCAGAATCGTAATCAGCGCCCTGAAAAACCCACGTGGTAGAGCTTTAAGTCAAACTTGAAAATTTTTGCTAAAGCGCTTTCAGAACCCATAATATGATATATATCCTAGCTCTCTCATGTTGAGCAGGTCGAAGTGAGGCTTATCGGGCCTATCATGTCAAATTCTCCTTCTCACTGTTATATATCGCCAAGCCCGACCGCTCCGCTTCTTTATCGGCCCGGACTTATCCGAGCGAGCTCGGTTTTAAGTACCCGCTCAACAGAAATTCCGCACAAGTCCAAAACGCTGTCAGTCTGTTGCTCAGAGGGGTTGTTTGGGAACGACTATGAGGTCCGTTTAAAGATTTTCAAAAGTCCACTGAGCGTTTTGGAAGGTTCAAAAAGCACAAAAAATACCGTTTTGAGCTTGTAACTTCTTTGAAATAGCGGCTCAGGGCAGGGTGCTGCGCAGTTTTACTATAGATGTCCAAGAGATACTAGCAGGGTTGAGCAGGTCGTTGTGGCAATTTTTTGTCGCGGCTACGACCCCCCATTTTCCTTTTTTTTAATCCCAAAATTTTACGACCTCCTGGGACCAAAAATTTTGAAAGCTTTATTTAGTGTCTAATTGTCAATTTTATCAGAAGGGTGTCAATTTTCTAAATAGCTTCTCTGTATATAATCTGCTTTTGTATTGTTGAAAATGCATACACCTCGCACGCGACTGACTATTCCTACCTCATTTTACCTTACCATGTTGTTTGAAAAAATCCTATTTTTCCAAAAGTTTTACGACCCCTCCCCAAATTTTCATTTTTTCCCCGAAATTTCCAAAAATTTTACGACCCCCCGTTGTGACCAGTCAGAACGCTACTCAACCCTGGATACTAGTTATACAATTCGTTTCCGCAGAGCCGACCCACGCTTTGTCTACTTCCCTTGTTAGAAACAAACATTACTTTGTCCTTCTTTTTCAGTCCACAAGCTATCCTTGCGAAGCATCTGATGAGGAACGCTGAATGCTGACTTTCAACTGCATCATTCCAGTTGTCGCACAACAGTTCAGAAAACTTCTCTATCAACTGAAACCACAAATTAGACGAATGCAGAACGATTTTTCAGCAATCTAAATGCAGCACCTCGACAGATTTGCTGTTTTTTATGGGGCAGAGCGCATAGAACAGTGTCTCAATGGCTCTTGCGGACACTCCAGCAAAAAACAAGTCCAGCAGCCGTTTGTGCTTCAGCCGTGCTAATCCCGACAGAAATACCTCGGCTCCATACTGCGAAGAGCCTGGAATCATTGGGGTTTACCGTTAAAAACTCCAAAAAATTTTGGGATTGCTCAATGCCCAAAAGTTTACACCTACCAAACACACTCTCAATAACAGTGCATGAATCCCTGTAGGACAACAATTTCTCCTCCTCACCGGAGCATTCTTCAGTGCACTTATCAAGCACCATTTTCTCTGGAAAATGAGAAATACCGTGCGGAAATCGTGAACTCTCCCCCACTACGCACCAATGTGTCCTTCAGTCTCCTTCATTTGCTCGATATTCTTCAGATAAGCTACCAATTCCGTCGGGTAAGCCTCCTTTTCTCCTCTTCCATCGCTCGCGTCAAATGCACTTTCTTCCATTTCCGTCTCCGTTCTATCTCCGCTACCAACTCGGCCATATTTCTGCAACAATGGGGAAGTCCGTGGCCGGCATAGAATGAACCCGGAACTTGCAAGGCGGAGCTGTGGCAGATAAATATTTTCTGCAAGGTCTTGGTTAAAAATTTGGGCGTGGATGGCCACTGTGAAACGCCTGTGGTACTTGGCCGATAGCTTGACCACAGGCCGCCCTGAGTCGTCCGTGGTACCAGATAGATTGTCCGTGAGCTCAGCAATCCCTGAGCAAAGATGCGCATCGACAGATTTCGGAGACAAGGTACTGCTCGAGGTGTTGAGGGGATCAATTTCACTGAGACCCCTTGCAAGAGCGTGATTTGGTCAACGTTTTGGCGATTTTCTCAGACCCCCCAGGAGCGTGATTTGGTCAAAATTTTGACAATTTTCTCGAACTCTAACGCTGAGCTCCACACCTCGCGCCAAACCCTGCTTGAAGGTGAGGTACGAGAAAAATTATGATTGATGCCTTCCGCCTCTTGATGCGTACTGTTGCACTCCGAGCCAAATTTCGGCCCGCATTTACGGACAACGGCTCTTGCATCACGCAATAGGATATAATCATGCTGGGGCCACTTAGTACCGGCACGATTCATTTTTCTTCCAGCACGATTATCATCGCGTCGCGCAATGCAACAGCCGTAGTCCTCAAATTTCGGATCGGAAATTGGCTCCAAAAACGACAGTACTAATAGACGTGCCCACAGAGGTGAAGAGGTTTTTTTCTTAAAAGTTGTGCAAAGGGTTATTTGGAGCGCTAAACACGAAAATGATATCACTTTTCAGTTTTTTTTTGACAAACAACTCACGTATCGCGAAGTCTGATTTGGCCAAATTTAGCTACAGCAGACCACCGTCTGCAGCTTATGCCGTTTGGGACCGCGATTTGCACGCACATGTAGCCCCATCAGACGGGTAGATACTCACAGAGCACTTCCCCTTGCCAGGTTCGATAAACAGTTTGGAAGCCTCCCTTGCAAGAAATGCTTCGACTCATTATGAGAAAGTCTCAACGCGAACTTCACCTCGATTCAATAACTTTCTCGAATAGGTTCTCTCCACTTCTACTGCGTTTTTCGTCGTTTTTTCATGTGAATCTTACAGTGGCCACCCATAGGAACGGATTGCATTGACCGCCAACGCAAACTACACTGTCAAGAAGAAAACAAAGCGGTTAGTGCGTAGCGTGCCTACTGTATAGTTAGGTCTGTGGCTTGCCTCTTCAAGGAAATCATTTAAATCACACCCGCGGCGGGCGCGGCGGTCGCGTGCAGCGGCCCGGTAATCGATTCAGCCCGAGAAAAGAGCGCAGCTGATCAGCTTACCATACGGCCATCCGCCGGTGAGATTTGAACCGCCCACGCCAGCCGGAAAAGAAATTTAAATATTTTTTTTTCTTGAGGAGGCAAGCCACGAGGAGCTAACTGCACTTAATTCCGTATTCTGTGGTCTTGACTAATACAGCCAGAGGAGGGTGTCGGCGCCTCCAAGACAGTCGTGGGAGAAACCGAAATCGACCGACGCGCGCGGCTGACCGCCACTTGCCACCGACTCCTCCTACCCTTGTGACTGAGGCTATCCACTACTAGCCGACAAAATATTTTTCCGCCAGTAACAGGGAAGGGATTTCCGGGAGCTGACGCTTGTTTCATATTTGCAAGAACGATAGAACAAATCCTAATTTAGACACAAATGAAAAATCGAAACTAATTCTAGTCAACGAACCCGGTCAAAATCGGCGCCATTGTAGTCTCGACCTCCTCCTCTAGAAAACCTGTGATTCCGCCGTCCATCACGACCGCGATACCCTCTGTTGTCCCCGCCTCGATCCCAACTGTTGCCACCGCCTCGATCTTTGCTAGGGAATGATCGACGAACGTTGTTATTACTACTATAGCTTGGTTCCATTCCATCGGGAGGACCTTCGTTGGGTGTCGACTGATAGCCATATTCTGACATTTTGTGCTTCGCAGTTTCACTCGAATCACCTTCAGCATTCTCGACTTTTCGTTTCCGAGTCATCTGAAAAAAAAACTTTCCCAGCATACAAAAGCTTTTAACGACGAAAGTTGTTACTACTGCGCTTCTCCTACTCTCTGCAATAGGAGCAAGATACGCCCGACGTCACAAGAGAAGCACTAGGCCGGGTTCATGCTGCCCACCATGCGCGACAGCGACAGTACAAATCAAGCGCATCGTCTCTCGGCCAGCGAAAAACGCAGCATCGCGTCGCTTGTGGCACGAAGTATGAGTCGGTTTATGGTGATAATGACCTCGCTCAAAGTCATCTTTGCACATGAGGACGCAGTAAAGATCTCCGCCTTTTTTCACTAATGAGATAGCTAAGCGCGCTCTACGGCCTACTCACAGTACCACCCTTTCGAGCATGTCGAGGGTTTTAGACATAGTTCAACAAGCAGATGCTGTAAGTTTTCAAAAGATTCGGCCGCATGGACCAAATCAAAACCATCGCTATGGTTGAAGCTTTCTGACGAGAATACAAACGGCCCCCACCCTTCTACCCTTCGACGGCTATAGAAAGCTTTCGACAGCGTTGGAACGAATGCCGCCAGCTTTGGTCTATCGAGGAAATGCCCCATTCAATATACACCTAGGTCAGTGGCTTGCCTCCTCAGGAAAAAAACATTTAAATTTCACCCGCCGCTGGCGGAGGCTGGTTTTAATCTCACCGGCGGCAGGCGGTATGGTAAGCTCAGGTGCGCTCTTCTCTCGGCCCGAGTTGATTAGCGGGCCGGCGCACGCGACCGCCGCGGGTGAGATTTGAATGTTTTTCTTGAAGAAGCAAGCCACGGACCTAACTATAGGAACCCTATTCGAATGTGATCGAAACTGTGCTACGTCGATACACCGCTGCTATCCCTCCTTACGATTTCCAATCGGAAAAGAGGTACGAAAAGGCGATACTCTACCTCCAAATTGTTCTCCGCCACATTGTAGCAGATAATGAAGTCGTTCGAGCGGGACGCAAAGGGCATGCAAGGGGACGGTTTCGCCTTCGTTTCGCCGACGAAAGCTTAGGCTTTTCGAATAGTACCAGTGAATTAAAAGACGATCCGCGTTGAACCAAGCAGGTAAAGGATTGGACTGTTAATCGATCGAAGGAAGATAGGCGGACAAGAAGAACAGCCGAATGGAAGGACTCCGATTGGACGCTCAAGCCGTCTACTCAGATCACGCGCTTGATGGGCAGATGCGTTTGTCAGGGACGGTAATTAGCTACTTCAGCAATCAACATTGGCTTCCAGGCTCAGTGCTTGTAACCACATGGTAAAATAATACATATCAACTTTCGCGAAGCAAGACCTCGTCCCAACCAGGGATGAGCGGAATAAAAATATGAAATTTCGGAAATCGATTTTCGGAACAAAAAATTCTCGGGTTTCGGAAATCGGGCGCGAAACGCCTGAAAATGCCCGGAAATGCGGTTTTCGGAACGCAAAAGGCGAAGAAATTCAAGAATTACTGATGTTTTCTTCCGTCCCAGATGACCCGATATTTTCGCATTCCGCAGCGTTTTCTGCGGTTTTCGGAAAGCGGAATGCCAAAAATGCGCGAAACTGCGGGTTTCGGAACGCGAAACGCGGAACTCCGCTCATCCCTGGTCCCAACGCTGCCGCCTAGGAGTATGAGTGGAGGAGGGGTCTGGGTCCGGAAGACGCGCTTATGAATCATTAAAAGACTTATGCACACGTTCCCCAGCTCGCAGTATACGCCACGCAGTTGAGAACATCAAGCCTAACCTGTGGGTTACGCTCTGTTACGATCGAGTCAGCCAGTGAAGAATCCAAAGAAGCAGCGCTCCCTCTGTGTCTCTTAATATGCGCAATCACTTCCTTGGAATGACAACTGCAGGGAAGATTGCCCTTGATGGCCTTAGGCATTGTACTGGAGGTAGGCGTGACGACTAACCGGCGATAACTCGCAAAGGCAGCAAGGGACGAGACTGGCTTATTGTTAGGAGAACGCCTAGCAAGTTGGCGCGACACCGCGAATGCGTTGCTGGCCGCTCTCCAGAGCATTAGGCCCACTGTAGCTTGCGCTGCAGGATCAGAGAGCTTCTCCTGATAGGGGCGCAACACCTGCAAGCCCCAACCTGATAGTTTTGTGTGGTGGTCGTAATGTTTTCCCACCTTGAAAAAAGCCGGGGAAACGGAGAAGGAGCGAAGTGTGGCTAATTGTATACTCAGGTCCCTGCAACACCCCTGCCTCGAGCATTATAGGAAAGCATTCATTGTCTACTGCCGGCCATTGTTGGAATACTGCACGCAGGTTTGGTCACCATCTTCGGCTGAAGATGACGAAATCGTTGAAAACGTGCAAAGACGATACTCAAAACGCGTTTTTATCAAATTATTTCCTGAGCGAGAAGTGCCAGATTATACGACTAGATTAAAAATGTTAGGGATTGAAACCTTACGATACAGGAGAACTGAGTTTGATCTACATTTATGTTATAAGATAGTTAATGGTTTCAGTGACATTCCTTTTGAGAGCACTTTTTGCGTTTACTCGCCACTGTGCTCGCTCTCGCCAACACGGTTTCCAGCTCGAACGTGCATTCACCACCAAATCCGGCGTACTGCATTCCTTTGCCTACCGGGTTATACGAATTTGGAACAAATTGCCTCTGAAATTGTCGAAGCAAAAAACTTTTCGATTTTCAAATGTCGCCTGTCCAAGTTTGATCTCAGGTCAATACATGGGACAGACGGCCATTCATTTTGTTAGAGCTTTAAGTTCAGAGTGCTATCACTTTTACGAGTCGTTTTACGTGTGTTTTCCTACTTGTCTACCTGTTTACTTGCATGGTGGACTACCTCAATTCATTCATTTCTTTTATTTTATTTTACCGTACATGTGAAGCTACTACCTCTTCACATACACCATGTATGTTTCTTTATTGCAAAATAAAGCGATTGATCCGAAGTGCGCGCTTGGACGAAACAAGGGGCTAGCGACAGCCCCCTCTCTACGTCTCAGATCGTTGTCTCTTTCCGTGACGCGACCAACCCCTGCCACTATTACGCACAGCCGGCACGGGTCGCACTGATTCTTCGCGTTCATTAGAAGCTAAGCAGAGTGTCCTCGCGGCGCGTCGCAATCTTATTGTAGGCAGATTGCGGCGATCTATCCATACGGCAGCCCATTATAAGGTCGCGCGGCGCGTCGCAATGCCGCTCTGCTCAGCCCCTTAGTGTGCGTTGGCGCAGACTCGGTGCACGTGTATTATAACATACGCGCGCCGAGTTTGCACCAATGCACAACATAGAACGCAAAGTATCACTGCTATCCGTACCGACTGTACATGTCATCGCTGCAGTGTTTGGCCGCGTAAGGGAAGAAGACAACGGTCAGAGACGTAAGGTGGGCTGTCGCTAGCCCCACCTTTCGTCCAATCACGCACTTCGCCCCTCCCCCGTCTCCTCACTCTTTTCTGTTTGGAAAACATTACGACCACGACAGTTTTTTTATCGTCCAAGTAAAAAAATGGAACAAGCACTTGAGATAACAGATTGATTCCGTTGAAACACCTTAACCACATCCTGATCAATTGCTTTTAAAATAGTTTACTGGAATATGAACGATTTGACATAATATATTCGTCTACATGAAAAAAAAACTCTTCAAACTCGTCAACTACAATTCGACTAAAAACCAAACCGAAGACGCGGACTAAACTAGAAAGGCTTTCACTACAATTTTGACATACAATATTGACGCGGGGAATAGGAAAACAATATAGAATTTTCAGGCTTTCTAATACATTCATACATATTTCGAAATGTGCCATAAAACTTTTCAATACATGACAGTGACATATCGTTGTGAACAACAGCTAGAGTGCATGAATTTTCAGAAAGTTGAAGTGCTGTATAGAAACAAACATATGTGCGAGACGACAAACCGTACAACTCTTAAGAACGCGGAGAAGAGGAAATGTACAACTTTAAAAATTTAACAAAAACATAATAATTAATAAACATCAATGAAAAATAAACATCTGAGCGGCAAAGATTCACGTGCAATCATACAAACATAATATATGTTTTCGCAACGAAGGGATTCCCGGCTAATATAGCCGCAATTAATGGAAATCTGACGGAAGGGAAGCATTTGAAGCCGATCATTAGCAAACGATTCTTGGAGACGAGCTACTACACTGACATATGACAGCACATCTCGAACAAACCAGAGCTGTTCGGAAGACGCTACATTGGGCTTCCAGGGTTTTGGTCATATTTGCACCTTCACACATATTGTTAGGTGTTCTCAGGAATTCGCAAAATCATGCAAAAAATTACAGCCTGCTTCACGGGGCCTTTTTTAAAGAGCACTGCATGTTGACGTTGAGCTCTGATAATAACCTGTATCTCTCTGGAGATCGGCCAGTCTACATTGTTTTAGTTGAAGGCAGCATACACGCTCGTAAACGTGTTGGAGATAACTACGGAAATGGAATCGTATAGCTCAGAACACAATGCCTACGCATTTTGAAGCTTGGAAAACGACCAACAATGACGCTACACGAGTGAGAGGCTAGCCCCGCCCCTTTATTTCTCCGCCCTCTGTATTTGCGTCCTCAAAAACAGAGGTGGTGGGCTATTCCCACAGTCGGCGAGCGACGTTTGTGGGTGGTAGAATAGGCACACTAGGTAAACCACATACGTCGACGACGGTGGGAAAGGCTCAGCGTCTCTGTTTTGGAGGACGCGAATAGAGGGGCGAATCCAACTTCTAACCCGTGTAGCGTCATTGTGGGTCGTTTTTTACCCTTCGAAATCCGTAGGCGTTGTGTTCTGTGCCATATTATTCTATTCCCGTATTTAACTCATTCACGTTTACGAGCGTGCAGGCTGCCTTCAAGGGTTATCGTTGCCACCTATAGAGGGGTTCCCTGTTGTCGTAAAGGATTGGGATTTACGTGTGGCTTCACTTCGTGAACCCCAGCTCGCGTTTTTTTGTCGCATCCATTTGAGTGTTTTGAGTTTTGTATTGCTTCTCGGGTATTAAACAGTTGTTTGTTTTGGAAGTCACTTACGTATAAGGGTTCGAAACCCTTACACGTGTCTGACCTCTCCTCTACTAATTCTATACTTTTTGATGGCTTCATTCAAGACCTCTTCACAAAAAATCGTCTGAAAACAATGAAAGATCAGCATATACCCTGCCTAGTCGTCTTATTCCTCATCAGACACAGCTACATTAGCCGGCAAGCCTTCGAACACGTAAAGTACTGGTGAAAAAAGCGCTAACGGGTCCGAAATGTGTGCGATCTCAGAGCGTCGCGTCGCGTCGTCATTGTGTGCGTGCGGGTAAAAGCAATATGTTGTTCAGACCCGTTTGACCAGCGGTTAAAGTCGCATTGAGAAAAACGAAAAAAAAAGGAAAAAATAGAAGGCGCGGACGGAATCAACGCCGCGTGCAGTGGCTGACTATCGAGGAGGATCGGGCCCCGTTTGAGGGGAGAGGAGAGAGACATAGACTATATGGAGTACCGGCAAATTACCAAGAAACAGTAAAACCAAAGGATCACTTGCAAAACATGCTTGCGGTGCCTCGTGTGCACAGGTGAGAAACGGCAAAAAATAGACGAAAGGAAGAAAAACGACAATGACGTTGTCTACTAATAGGCACATTGAACGAAGAACATCGGGAAACAACAAAACAAAACGCTGCGAAATGATTGAGCTTTACAGAACAATAATACCCACAGTTAAGTTCCGTGGGACAGCTGAGAGGTGGTTGAAGCGCTGCGGATTCCTCTTCAAATACTCAGTCAGCCCAGTCACCCATGCAAACTCAACTGCAATAGCTAGGCGCAATTGCCACAGATGGGATACAAACAAGGAGGAAGAAGAGCAAAAGATGGATTCCCGAAAGGAAATGACTATGAAAACAGAGAGCGAAATGTGATATGAAGACGCGCGGAAATGCTCCACAGACAAGGCGCAGATTAAGGAGCACTATTGTATTCGCAAAGTACTCATCCATTTACAGAATTGAGCACTTCTTCTTCTTCCTCGGCGCATCACGGTTCCGTTCTCGATGCTAAGATAATCAACATTAGTCATTAAACGTCATTATGCTTAAAACACACCATTTTAGAGTCAGCAATGCGCTCCTGAACATGATCAAGGCAAAAACGTATGTCAATACGGGGTGTTCTTCGTATATGGTGACAAAGTTTTGAACTCCATCCCGTCGGCATATGTACGTCTACAATCACCTTCTGTGGTCTGTTCTGTTTTACGAACCTCTATCCTAAAACGCTCAAAATTTCAGAGTGTGAAATCGTTTTTGAATCAAGTGGTGGACAGAAGCCTGATACGTCCTCAAATCCGTCATGAATGCGTGAAGAACTACTCAAATAGGGTTATTTCGAAGCAGAGGGTGTTTGCTTGAAACACGTCTTACAAGGGAAGTATTCAAGGCGTAGGTCGGAAACGAATTATATTGTATCTCTTGAAATCTATAGTAAAACTTTGCAGCACCCCTCCCCGAGCAGCTAGTCCCAAAAAGTTATGAGCGTTTACAAAGTTTCGCGAAAAGGTAGGGGTGCCCTTCAGAATTTTTCTTTGGGGCTTTTTGGAGAAAAAAATAAAGATTTTCCTCTAAACTTGTATGTACGGGTAATCTAGGGTGCTAGAAACCAATCTGCGGTCTGTGTGCCGGAATTTTGAGATTTACTGTAGGTTACGGTAGGTATTATGCCATTTAGGGAGCAAAAGCTACCTCAATAGTTCGAAAATCGGAAAATGGACATTAATTTCGTATTCACCACCTCTAATGACCCCCGCATAGAAATTTTGAGTCAAATCTGAGACTTCCACCAAACTATCATATGCCCATCGTAATCTATCAAAAATCGATAAACGGAGATTCGTGTTCAGCACTCCTATTAACCCCCAGAGGAACAATTTGTATTTGTTTGTATTTGTTTATTACATGTCACGCCTGCATAGTTAAGTTACATAGAAAAACAAGAGAAAACACTGAATATAAAAAGACAGGGAGGTTGCCCCTCTTGAGTAACTTTTCAAACTCACTTCCTGCTCTATTACCGAAGAAGTGGTGCCTCAAACTCTTCCTGGCTATGCTGCGGACAAGTTTGAAATATTATACGATAGATATAAAATCTCCGTTAATCGATGTTTGAAATATTTACGATAGATATTTTAGCAATATCTGTCGAACCATTCCGGAAATCGTCAAAAGTCGCGAATTGCCATCAAATTTTCGATCGATGGAAAGCTTTGAACGAATCAAGTCGAAAACTTAGGAAGACCGGCAAGTAAACCCCAGATTCGTGATCAGCGCAACAAATAACCCACCTAGGTGGATTTCAGATCGAAACTGGAACATTTTTTAAACGCCTTAACAGCCTTGTAATTGCTACAAATAAACGCCCAACCGAAAATCCGTGTGCAAAACGCTACCATTCTGTGCAAAATTTGGAAAATGTGCCTTCACTCTCACTTTGCCCAGGGCTGTTGTTTTGGGCGCTGAACACAATTATGAGGTCCGTTTCCGGATGTTCCAGAGACTAATGCGCATTTTGGAATGTACAATAGGTACGAAATCGAACGAAAAACGCCTATAACTTTTTTCAGAGTGGTTCTAGGCAGCTGCGAGGACCATAATCAGATTCTACGTCAAAAACGGTTCTAGAGAAGAACATTCGATCCGGAATAGCCAGGCTGACTAATAGTAGTTTCCTTGTTAGCTGATGTCCTCGCACCCCCCTACTAAAAAACGCAAGTGCATGTTGCAGGGTGCCCACATTTTCTACAGTTCTCGAGTTCCTCGAAGAAATCCTGGCGGCAAACTTCGTGATCAAGTGCGGTTGAAGATTCTTTATCGAAATTTGTACTTCTCACTAATTTTCAAGAAAATCAATAAATGATCAATTTCTGAAAAGGGTTGGCAAAATGTGCATAGATCGATGGGAAATTTTCAGGGGCACATATGCTAAAAGTTTGACGCCTTGAGAATGTCTGGTAAACAAAAAAAAGTGGGACGAATGCAGCTATTTCGAACACCGTCCGGGCCCGAAGCTGAATTTCGGCGTTTTGCTCTCGTGATGATTTAATAGCGGGTCCAAGAACTTCAGCTGTGATACGTTTTGAAGAGACACCCTTTGCTTCGATCATCCCATTGGATCAGTTCTTCACGATCACATTAGGGAAGGAGGAATAATTACCGAAAATGACTTGGCGACGAGTTCTACTGTGAAAAATCGGAAACCAATCGGGCTTCGACCTTATTAAAATGCACGTTGTGCATTTTCAGAAGGTCTGATTAGAGGAACAGACTATATAAGGTGATTATCGACGCGCTTATGTAGGCGCGATCAGAAAGTTTTGTCACCATATCAAAAAAACATCCTATACACCTAGCAGGGTCCACGCAGGGTCCAGAGGGCATTATGGCCGTTATGGCGAACCGTCGACCCCGCTTGGAACTTAAAATTTATGGGAAAAGTCAGGAATTCTTCATGAGCTTTCTGCTTATAGATGAAGACTGAGCCCAAAAATTCTAATACCCCCCCCCTCAAACTGAAAAGCACGGTCAAGCGGGGCGTTGTGTAATTTTTTAAAATTTGAGCGACCCCCTCCGGCCACCAAGCTTTTTCCGAAAATCCAAAACTTTTGTGATCTCCCCGGAGGTGTAATTTTTAGAGCACTTCTTTCAAAAACAAACGTTGAAGTATAGAGCACTAAAAAGGTACTTTGAGGTGTTCAATAACCATTATTTTCAACTTCCAATCACTTCCAGGATCATTCATTTTTAGTCCGCAATTTTTGCGACCCTCCCCACAAACCTTCAGTTTCGGGCCCAAATGTTTGCGACCCCCTCCCACCCCCATTGAAAAATTTCGCAACCCAGCTTGACCCTGCTGAAAAGTTCTCACATTTTTCAGACGAAGGTTTTACTATTCCCCTCGGCCCTGTTCTGCCAAGTCGCAACTGCCTGTATGGCATCCATCATAACTTTATCGCTGTTGAAAGCGCAAAGAAGGGCCTGGATGACCCTATTCAAACAATCCTGAGTGGGGTCTGGCAAAAAATGGGAAATTTTCGTTTTGGGGGAATATCGTAAAAACCTCACCTTAAATTTCACATAGAATGGGTGTGGGTTCGTAATAACCGAACATGTCTTTCGAGAAGCCTTTGGTCACCAAAGGGGGGTCGTACCCCTGCCAAGGATGATCACAATGCCCGCTAGACCCTTTCTAAAGAAGTCCAGCCGTTTTTTGAGCCATTTTCCTTTAAAATGGAACGTTGAAGTGTGCAGATTAAAAAAAAAAACTACTCAGCTGTGGAACAAAGGAATGAAAACGTAAAAAAACGGAAACAAGGAATTCGAATAACCAACCCTTCTGATTTCGCGTACTAGTGTATAGAAAGCATCGTCGACGCCCATCCTGGTTTTCGCCGATGTATCCACCATAGGTATACCTGCAAAGGGTTGGACATCGTCTGGCAAGAAACTCAAAACTTTTCTACGCATTCAGTAACTTCAACAAGAGACATGGAATAAATCATATTCAAGAATTTCAGAGAGCGTAACTTCAAGAAACCTAAATAACCTATCAGAACTTATGATAAACGCAATCGAAATTGATGCAAACCATTTGAAGTGTATACTAGATGACAACGAAGTTTTGAAGGTAAATGCGAAACCTCACCATAAGCCCTAGCTGCATCAGACACGGTCCGACCGTCAACAGCTCGTTGAGCAAGGTCACACTTGTTTCCAACTAGCACCATTGGAACCTAAAATTTTCTATTGAGGAGACCCATGGAAAAACAAAGCGATCTTCAGGATCAAGCGGGGCGCAGGATAAAGCGGGGCGTTGCGTCATTTTTTGAAGTCGAAGCGACCCCCCCATATCGAAAATTTGTTGCCAAAATCCAAGACTTTTGCTATCCCCCCACGAGGCGCGATTTCTGGGCAGTTTATATTTGATTACTAAAACTGTCAGATGGCGAAAATCCGCTCAGTAGCCGGGTTCAGGCGTCCTAAATCTGAGCGATGCTGCGATTCTTCCCTTTGGTGACCAAAAATATCGAGAAAATTTGGATATGTTCACCAAACTTTCATTTTTGGTCCGAAATTTCTGCAATCCTCCCCCCTAACCTTCACTTTCAGGTCAAAATATCTGCGACCCCCCTCCCAACCCGTTGCGAAATTTCTCGACCACGCTTGACCCTGGCGGGGCGTTGCGTAATTTTTCGGAACCGGATGGACCCCACCATCAAAATTTTTTCCGACATCCAAAAATTTTGCTATCCCCTTCCCTGAGACCCGATTTCTAAGGTTCATATTTGATTACTAAACCTGTCAGAAGCCGAAAATCCGTTCAATAGTCGGGCTCAGGCGTCTAAAACCTGGGC
Source organism: Aplectana chamaeleonis (assembly GCA_029168955.1). Classification (NCBI taxonomy): domain Eukaryota; kingdom Metazoa; phylum Nematoda; class Chromadorea; order Rhabditida; family Cosmocercidae; genus Aplectana; species Aplectana chamaeleonis. Next base: position 230,594 of record JAPDOI010000785.1, read on the forward strand.
AATGCTACGATCCTTCCCCTTCGGTTCGAGAATTTTCGAGATATCTCCACCAAACTTTCATTTCTGGGACGAAATTTTCGCGATCCCTCCTAAACTTCACTTTCGAACCGAAACTTTTGCGACTCCCCCCCACCCTCTGTTGCGAAATTTCGCAGCCCGCTTGACCCTGTCACTGTGACAGTAATATGATCCCGGCCTTAGGTAATCACATGAAATTTTTGAAAAAAAAAACGAGTCGTAGAGGGCGTTGTAGCTTCACTGAGATCTTTTGACTAAGGCTCGGCTGAAAATGCTTCGAAAAGCATAGAAAACGGTTGAAATGTGGGCGTTCAAAACTGGATGGAAAAGCGGAGAACAAAATCCTTCATATTTTAATAAGACTTGTATAATTTTAAAATGTAATTTTAACTTTTAGCTTATAATTCTGAACTAGTTTGTTCCTCTGAAGGTACTACAGTCTACAAACCAGCTGCAAAGGCTTTCACTTTTTTTGCGAAAAAAAAACTCCATATCCGGTCGAAACTTTTCATTTTTGGTAAGTCTAACAATTTCGACCCCATTACCCCGTGGAACTTGGATGCATGATCATGATCCAAGCTTCACAGTGCTTCTTTATTATCAAAGAGCATAGGATCACCCCTATTCACTATTTCTATAATTGCTCTGATAATAAAGGGGAAAAGGAGGGGGCGAGAATATTATACCCTTACAATGAACGAGGTGTTTCACACTGTAATCAGTAGAAATACATAATGAACAAAACGAGAAAATTAGCAAGGTGTAGCGCTGCCCACACATTCTGAGCCAATGCAGGACATCGCTCATTAAGGTGTAGAAACGTAAACTCACATCGTCACTATCCTTAACCCGTCTTATTTGTTCACGATAATTGGCGACATTCTCAAACGATTTCGACTCATTCACAGCAAATACCAGAAGGAAGCCTTCGCCTGCAATGAAGAAAAATGAGTACGACGTGAAATGAAATACTGAAAAAACAATTTTCAAATTTTTTCAAGCAAAAACAAGCTCGGACCTGTTTTCCATAACAAAAATACTCATAAACACAATCATTTATAGCAATTCTCCCCCATTCCGAGCCGGGCGAAGAAAAACGTTGTTTCTACAGCAGCTTCCGCGATACAGAGGACAACAGTTCCTTTTTCATCACGCATGACTAAAAAGTGCTCCAATTGTGATCGCTTCGAGGAAGACGTTCACCATCGCTGCATCGCGGCGGCCTGAGCCTAGTTGTACATGGGGATTTCGCTTCCGCTGTTTTTTGTGTGACCTCCACAATTGGTTAGATTTCGAAATTTGTCAATAGTAGACCAAGGTACGAAACGAGTTTTACAGGTCGGACCCCTCCCATCCAGCAGCGTCTCTCTCAGCCCCATCCCCTCAACTAATTTAGATGTGGTGACTAAGAAGGGGTCTTTAATCCATTCACGACCACATGTCCCACCGGTGGGACACGCGTTGATCATCACTTGGAACCACGTGTCCCACCGGTGGGACACGCTTTTCAAAAATCGGTTTCTCTGCCACGAGGACGAATTTCCAAATTCTCTCATGTTCAATGTATTAACCTATCCTAGACTCAACTACGGGAGTCGCGGTCCGTCGGCAGCTCCACTCAAGCACAATGTTCACACTTTTGTAAAAATAGCTGAGGCCACATACAAAAAAATCGCTGCGAAAATGATTCTTCGAGCGCATTTTGAGTTCTTTTTTCTTCTACTGCTACTTCTTAGCTTGATCGGGTGGTCGTCTTGTGGCGCCAGACTGTGAGGAGGGCGGGCAGATCAGGGAAAAGACTGTCACACCTATTGGTTGAAGTCACTTTTGCAATCATTAGCGCTGCCTAGCCCTTATCACTGTCTGGCGTCACAAACGACCACTCAGCTTGATCAGCAGGAAATCTGAGTGGAAATCACGTTCGGTTCACCTAGAAACCATGACCACGAAACGTAGATTTTCTTCCATTTTAACCTTTTTACCCACCATGACCAAACCTACACGACACAAAATTTTAAATTAGATAGCAGATCTCTGAATCCCAGTCAAAAGAACTCCTTCAAGTGAATATAACCGGAGCAGTGATATTACAATAATATATCCAACCTGCCGTGACTTCAGGCAGTTGTTTCTCATGCCAGAAAGAGTTCCATCAGCGGAAATTCTGGTACAATGTTTACTTCACTGATAGCTTCACTATGAACATAAAAAGCGAAAATCGATTTTCCGTGGCGTGCCATTCAAACTCGCGTGTCCCACCGGTGAGACACGGTATACGGTAAAGCCATATTGCATGCGGTCCGAACGTGCAGTCACCCAAAAGAAGGCGTGGTCGTAAAAGGGTTTAAAAAAATTTTCCTATGAAAAAGTAAGTCCAAAAATGCTGCAAATGTTCCAAAAATCATTTATGTATAGGTGAAGTAGGTGAAGAGACGACTTTTTCCCCTACACTACCTCTGGCAATTTTCTATTTTCCACCTCTTACCCCCCCCCCCGAACCTTCGCGCCGGCGAAACGCCGGTGTATAACTAGGCCCTAACCCCTACGTTTTAGATGACACGCTTCTTCTAGTCAACATTGATCCACTCACTTGACGGGACTCATGTTTGCAGCTCGGAACGTCCCATTAATGGTCACTGGCCGTAATGCTTCAACGATCGATTGACTTGCTCTGATTATTAGTGAGGCTATGCAGTCAGTAGACACTGGATCTAGTTATTTCATTCAGGATAACTGCGGAAATCGCTCTTTTCTGCTTCAACCCGACCCCGAACTGAACGGTTTTTGTCCACATATATCTGGACTAAAACGGCAAAACGACGTAACTTCTGTATAACTAGGAAATTCTGTGACAAGAAATTCTGAATTATCCAATTTTCCTTCAAATATCCGAACCATTTCATATAATTTCCAGTTTACGAACACTCAATAGTAAGTCAGCAACAAATCTGTCACCAAAAACTATATTTTCTCCAAGCAACAGTCTGAGGGTGAAGAGAAAAAGCGGTTTTTGCAGTTTTCCGAAATGTGTCAGATCCAATGTTGCCATGCAGTTAGTAAGAACAAAATCGATCTCGCTGTCAAATAGCCGCAGCAGCGGGTTCCCAATCGCTGCGACGAAAAACAGCAGTGATTCCGTGAAAACAAGGCTTTAGGCTTATCGATCTTATCATGTCAGAACATCCTTATCAATGCGATATTTTTAGATAACTGACCGCTCCGCCCGGGCTCATATGGGCGAGAATGGCTTTGTACAAAAGAATACATACCTGTGCGCATGTACTGATCTCGCATAGCTGAATACTCTTCTTGCCCTGCAGTGTCCAGAATATCCAATAAGCATGTTTCACCATCGATTACAACCTAGAACATGAATTATTCACGACCTCGAAATCTGAGCATCTTTCAATAAAAAAAAGAAAACTGGAGGGAGGATGGCTTACTGATCGAAAACACAGAAAGGCGGGAGCCTTGTAGGAGTTTCCTACACGCGAAACCCGAAACGGCGTCCTCTGCTTCAGTGCGTTAACCGTGGGATTATTCAGAGACCAAAAACCAATGGTGACGTGCGCGTCGCGTACGCCAGTCGAACTCGATAAACAAGCCGAGAAAAACAGAGTGAGGAGCAGAGCAGCACTAGGAAGTCGCACCTTGTGTTCTACACTTAGGAAGAACAGGATTGTTGTGTATGAATGAAGCAGCTCTCAATATCACCATCTCAGTGGCGGCATAAAGCAGACCATTGCTGTAGTATGCCTCGCTCTTCGTGCTCAATAAACAACTCGACTACTTCATCTACTACCATCCAGCCTCACAACACAACCAGTGCATGGACAAATTTGTGGCGCCTGCAGAATCAAGCAGACTGTCGTCTCAAATCTCGTCGGAGCTCCCACGATGACAAGAATGCTTGAGAAATATCGACAATTTGTATCTACCTCCTAAGTAAAATACTTCTCGACGAACTTTTCTTTGCAGTTTCCAACTGTACTGAAAAACCTCGGAAAGAGTTTTTCATTTCGGTCGCAAATTTCTTAGGCCTTCCCTGGATAGGGGTCAAGCAGGGTTGCGATGCGACGTAACGATTGGTGAAGGGATCGTAAAATGTTGGCCCAACATAGGAAATTTGGTGTAGGAATCGCACGAATTTTCGTCCATATTAAGAATCTGGAAAGGATTCTGTGAATCTTTTCAAAAATTTTGCTCAACAAAGGGTAGTGTTCGTAGCTGTGTTGAGGTCCAACCCAACGGGTTGCTGAACCCTGCCCTCAAAATTTCAATTTTTTATTTTTACGTCCAGGACACGGCGCGGGGTATGAATATCCAAACGGTGGGGTCTGAGCAGCGTAGGGGTGTATGGGGGTCTGAGCTTAACCGGGACACCAAGTGGACAATTCTGAATGGGGATACACATTAATCTGAATCAGGTTTTGCAGAGAATTCGATTATAACGTCCAATTTGCATTAAAAGTTTGCCAAAAATTTGATCAAATGATGTTTCTGGGGGAGGGGGGTACTCTGAGAAAATCGCGAAAAAATGCTCCTGGATGGGTCTGGGTTCGCCTTGTCCACACATCGTGCCGTACCCTGTTTACGTCCCCTCCGTTGTCCCGCAAAACACGGAGTTTAGCACCCGGGGTCAAGCGGGGTTGTGAAACATGGCAAAGCGTGCAAGGGGGGAGGGGGATTTCGCAAAAACAAATGGACCATCCCTGATGATCCCTGTTGAGTCAAGGAACTCGAAAAGCGCCTTTTTTGAAAGAATCGAAAAATTTTGAAGCTCTGTCCTTTCTTAGGCTTGATTGGGTACGCGGAAACTTTTTCCAATATCCATGTCGAATTTCGGGGAATTTATGGCTGGTTAATGAACACTATTGGCAGGGCCAATGGCCGGTTGAGTAATTTCTGTACGGATGGTGATGGGATCGTATTAATTTCACCTTGAAAGTTAACATTTTTGATGATTCGAGGGAATTTTGGTCCAAAAATTATGATATAGAATAGATATCTCGAGAATTCTCGATATTTTTGGTCACCAAAGAGGAGGACCGAAGCGTTGCTCAGGTTTTAGACGCTTGAGCCCGAATACTGAACGAATTTTCGGCGTCTGACAGTTTTAGTAATCAATCATAATCGCGCCTCGGGACGGGGGGTCGCATAACTTTGGGATTTTGGAAAAAAATGATGATGGGGGTTCGCTCCGATTTCGAAGAAATGCGCAACGCCCCGCTTGACCCTGCTTCCGGGAATCAGTGAATGTCTTGGGCATCTTTCATAGTCCTCACCGCAAGCGCGGCACGCGCGTGACGCGCGGTGGACTATGGAACTTTTCACCGCGCGGCACGAGCGGGAAGCCAATATGAAAACTCCGGCGGCACCGAAATGGCGGTGCGGGTTGAAGTCGGGCGTTAACTCTGGCATGCACAGGATAGTCTCAGAATTATTTAAGTTGGAGTGGACTCAAATCGAGAAGCAAGTATTGATTGAAACGGTGAAACCGCCACGGCGGTTTGGGCGGAACCGCTATGGCGGTGCTGGTGGACTATGAGAGTTCTTACCGCGCGGTAAAAACTTTTATAGTCCTCCGTGCTTCCCGCGCTTGTGGTGAGGACTATGAAAGATGCCTTACCTGTTTCCGATAACTATCCTCGATGGTGGGGTCGTACTCCTCGACGAAATGATTTTGAATTAACTGAATAGTGAGGGCTGATTTGCCAACACCTCCATCGCCCACCACTACCAGCTTGTACTCCGTCATTACCCAATCCTGGAAAGATACAAAATATAGAAAAAAAAGGTATTACATTGAATAAATGGAGCATACATTCACAGATGGTTACTGCAGTTAACCGTCGGAGAGAAAAAGCCGACGTGCATTAGGAAGAAAAACAAGAATTCGAGCAGAATATGATAAGGAAGTGCAATCAAAGGATCACATATGAAGTCCTTTTTAAAAATCAAACTGCATCAGAATACGCCTCATAGAAACCCAACTACTCAATCCTCCACACAAAAGAGGTCAGAAAGTGGAAAAAAATCTTTCGTAAGAAAAACTTATGTAAAAATTGAATATTTTCGGGTCTCAGCCATTTGTAGCTTTGCTACTGGAACTACTCAAAACGGCCATAAATCGACGACCGTCTCAGCTATAGCCAGAACATAGATGTAACTAAATGGAAAAGCAGCTCAAAAATGGAACCAATATCTAGCAATGTCAGCTTTCTGCTCTAATCTCCTATTTCGTACACACCCCGGAAATGGTAAAAACTGAGGTGAAAAAAGCCGCGTCCTGATCTGATAAGGATAATCTGGGAAATAAAAATGATGTTATCAATAGCGTTGGTGTCTGGTGATTTTCGCTCTTTTCCTCAACAGAGCCCTTCTACTGGCCCAATGAGGTAACAGAAAGGAATGCATCACCAGGCGGCTCTCTGGTACTCAGACGAAAATTTCGGACAGGGTTGAGCAGGCCGTTGCGACCAGAGAGCAAAATTTTACGACCCCCCTGGTGACCAAAATTTTTACGAACCCCCCCCCCTCTGGGATGAAAAAATTATCATGATCAAAATTTTTACGAACCCCACCCCCTGGGAGGGTGAAATGGAATTCCATGAAATGAATTCCATGGAATACTTCCTAGGAATTCCATGAAATGAGATCGATTTGTGAAAGCAGAATCATCCAATTCTCACTTGGATTCTGAGTGCCCGCCCCTCCCCCCCTACTAGTTTTGCACCAAAAAAGGTACCAAAAAAATTACAAAAAATGCTATTATTCACCCCTAACAAGACGAAGACGATACACAGAACTACCAAGAAGGACATTTTCAGCTCAGATCAGTTAGTAAAGCAACAGAAAAATTACGAATTAATGAGGTATCTGGAAAAAAGCAATAATTACGGTCAAAAGGAGCAAAAAAATGTATGTACAAAACGAGAGAAATTAATATTTCAAGACGATGAATGTGAGATAGTTCGGTAAAGAAGAAGAAAAGAGGTTAAGAATAGGAGGATCCAGAAAAAAATTTGGAAATTATCTTTTGAAAACTTTACTTTCCCATCAAAACGCGCGCGCGACGCGGGCGCGCACTAAAGCACGCTTAGGGAGGCTTAGTAGTAAATACGGCTTTTTTAAAAAGAGGTAAAGCGACGACGCTCACTGGATTTGAGCTGTATTTATTACACTGCACTGTTACACGATCGGAATCATTTCAAAAAGAATGCCGATTACCGCCTTTCAAATAAAAAAAAATAGTTGCGGCAGTGAGCCCCGGGTCGCAACGGGGGATGAGCGCCGGTCGCAACGGGGATCGGCTTTAAGAAGGGATAACTCCGCGAAGATAGCCAGTTATGCGGACCTCAAATGACCAAATTAAAGAGCATTTCATGTAGATTTCAGATCTTTTTTTTTTAAATTGAAAAATTTTTACTTTCAAGTGATTCTCACCGTTGCGGCGTTTTTTGAGCACAGAGAAGTGCGTGAAGACGGTGCATATGCCGGTTTAACTCTGTCTAAAAGTGATGTAGCGTTGAAAGACGCGGAACTAGAGTGAATAGTATTGTTTTTACATAGGTAACTCGTAGAATGTGCTTTTTAAAAAATTACGTTAAATTTTACGAACCCCCCTTTTTTCTCGAAAAAATCCGAAATTTTTACGACCCTCCCGTTGCGAGCGATCACAAGCCTGCCCAACCCTGATTTCGGATCTCCCCCGCTGTTTTTTGGTGCATTCGGTGCAGTTGCCTTTGCGCGCGGGGTCCCCCGCAAGATTTTTGCAGTGGGGCACAAATAGGAACCACTGGGGGAAAGGAATCGGAGTTCACGGAGGGTAATGGCGTTTTTTTCAGTTGTTTTGCGTAACGTTGAATGCCAAAATCAAACCCACGGCACATACGAGCCGCGTCGAGATGGTTTTCGACCGAATCATTCCAGGGTCAAGTGTTCACTCTTCAGGCTCTGCCTTCGAGTTGAGTGATAGTGCAAGTGCCCCTACTTGCTCAGCTCCAAGGCGGGTTCTCTGCCTTGGATGGACAACAAGGGTCACAATCGCATTTTTCATTGATTCATAGTGAGCATGGAGAGTGCACACCTGGAGAAGAGCCCGGTGCACATTAGGTAATGAAATAATATTCAACCATAAAAAACCGATCCCATGCTGATATTGTGTAAAAGGGGGATTCCCGAGATGGTATCGCGGCTGCACTCCCTTTCAATCGGAGCTCTCCCGCTGATTTGTTCAGGGCTCGCGGGGTGGTATGCCGGCGGAATATCCCTGTTTCCCCCATCAGGAGATCCGAAATTTTCGTCTGAGTAGATCAATCAGAATCAGGCTTTCACTGACCACTCATTGGTTTGCCATGATGACTCTAAACGGAGTCTAGGGCAAAGGATGAGCAAACGATCACATTTATTGACCGAAATGTTCACGAATATTTTTTTCTCATAACTCTTGTCCGGCTTCAAAACAGAAACCGCTTTTCTGTTGCGTTGGTGCCATTTCCCCGTCAAACGTCTCTTCAGGGTAAACGCTGGCAGCCTCCCAATGGGCCCGCAGTGGGTCCAGCCGGCGTTGTCTTGGTCGTCCATTACGCATACGGTATACTTTGTCGCTTTCAAGAGCGACAGGCCTGATATCTAGCACAAATCGCGGCGGAACCCGCATCGTAGCAAAGGCATCGGTCGTAGTAAGAACAGTTATCGCGCGTCTGTCGCATCGACGTGTCGCGAAGGGCTGCCATACTGCGAATATGCCGAAACCTGTCGCTGTCATTGGGCAGCGCACTGCGACAGGTTTAAAGGGCGGGAGCCCCACGACAGGCGGTCTCCGCCGCTGTGCAGAGCGACGCGACCGTGTTTCGCGAGAGTATACCATATGACTTGGATCGTTCTCCAAGCACATCTAGATTGACGTCAACTTGGCGTGCTGTGTGGTTTCCAGCGCACAGAACAATCCCATACAACCGCAACTGAGCTTCACGGAGCTTTTCAGCGATCAGACCTACACCGAAACGCTGCCGGATGTCGTTGTTTGTGAACTGGTCCAGGCGGATAACATCAGCAGTCCATGGAGAAATTACTGTCTCCATTACAACAAGTTTTCCCTATAAATTCTCGGATGCAGGTACTGTCGTTATTGGAGCCAAATTCCTGTCCGCATCTTAGTACAACGGCTCTTTCATCACGCAACAGGATTATAATCGTGCTTGAACCACTTGGTCCCGGCACGATTCACCTTTTTGCCAGTACAATTATCACGTGCCGCGTGATGCAACAACAGTAGTCCGCAATTGCGGACCGGAATTCGGCTCCGAGAAAGACAGTAGGCACACTGCCGCTTAGAGTGCCACGGCCACGCAACAATTCAATAGATTTTCGATTTCTGGTAATCGGACGCCTTCTTGCAGACGAGCACCCCAGTCATGGATCCGAACCGTTCAACCTACGCGTGGCGGATCTGTGAAGTCGATGTTCATGGAGACTCATCGAACGAACATCAACCACTCCTTGTGAATTCTTTATTCGTTATGGGGTGAGCCCCATTTTAACCACGCTGCGCTCACGCCAGGCAAGTTAACTTCGTGAGCTGCATTAGGACGAGATGGTCGATCCAATGCAGTTGACAACTTCAGCACGTGGTAGTTCGATGCCGACTATCTTGCCTTCTTCTTTGCGCGACATAGAGAGTCACAGATGTAGAAACTGGGTGACCAAAGTTGGATTCGTCCATAGCTTCATTGTACTCAGAGTGGTAGTTCTCTTCATACATTTGAGTAAGTGCGCGATGTCATGGCTGAAGACACCGCAGTCCGGGCAAAGATCGGATTCTCTGCTGCTGCTCTTGCTAACGCAGGACATCAGCATAGTTAAGCGACCACAGCGCAGCGATGCGAGGGTGCATCCGCCCCTTCTTCCGAAATGAGACTCAGCTGTGCAGAACTGGGGCGGTGCTACTCCCATTATGGGATTAAGGCCCTCCTTTTCCAGATGACACCGTACGAGCCGATTGTGCTCCTCGCGCAACAGACGAAGTCGTTCTTGCTGTGAGTCGTGCCATCTTTGTCAATTTACTTTGCTAGGAGCATGAGCGAAAGGCTTTCTGATGACCCTCTCTCTATAACGGAGTTAAGCACTCTCCAAGACGGATGGTTAGGTTGCTCGGCAATATTGATGAATAACTGCTGGGACTGGAGCTGATAATGCTTTTCTACTGGTAAAACACGTGTCTCATCATGCAAGTGCTCGATTGGGGAACTCCTTGCACATCCGGTGGCGATACGATGAGCTGAATTCTGCACATGTTGCATCTGGGTACAGGTTTCTGATACCAGGTGCTGCCAGCCTGGTGCGACATACTCCTGTGCGGGCTGAAAAATGGCCTTGTACATCGTACCAATAGTTTCCTTGCAACTACCCCCATGAAGTACCGTCCAGGCCCTTTAGAGAATTCAGCTTTGCTTTAACGGCAGCCTCTTTCTGTTCGGTATTCTTGCGGAACTTGAACACAAGGCCGAACGATTTGGGGAGACGAGCGGTGGACAAGCGATCTCCGTCCCACGCGACATACGAATGGGCGCTGTGACTTGGCAGTGGAGATCTTTAGCGTCTTTTGTCGAACAAGCTCTTCAGCGTGGTCAGATACTGGTTGATCTTGATGGCCGCAACCTGAATGTCACGATCTCGACACAGGATTGTAATGTCAACCGCATATGCTCACATCTGTGATGGTGCAGGCATATCCTCGAGGTACACTTTAAATAGGACAGGCGACAAAACGCCGCCCTACAGAACTTCGGCGGCCATCGGAAAACTAATGGAGATGTGGTTCTGGAACAATACTCTTGCTCGTCATGTTTGTAAGATCTCTTTTCTTTATGATGCCGGTGTATGCCTAATAGTCGATTGATACATTTGCTTTATTATTGCTGTTCGACTGATTTTAATGCTTTTAGTCTCTTAATTGCCGTTTGGGTATTTCTTTTTTGTTGTTGTCTTTGACACGGTTCTACCGTGTAATAAATCAAATCAAATCAAACCCCTGTGTGAAGGCAGAAATCCAGCGCTTTCGCCACGCTGATATTGAGGACATCAGTAAGCTGCTCGATAAGAGTCCAAAGTTTACAGTGTAAAATGCCTTTGTGAGAAGATTATTACCCATGGTGGCGAGGTGGTATATTCAACCTGGGGGCGTCTACGACCAGGGATGGTCCCGAGAAGCTGGCCCTCCTTGGGTCTAGGCTTAGTGCCCGATTGCATTTCTTCGTAAATAGAGCCGGTCTCGAGTGTAGTACGCTGCTTACCCTCTATAAAACGTCGTAATTCACATCACTCGGGGCGCGAGCGACTCGCGCGACGCCTCGGCCTCTGTTTGCCCCCCGCTCTCTCACTGTCTCTGACCTCCGCTCCGCACCAGCACGCGTAGGAACCAAGTGATTTTGGCCGCCATTTTATAGCCTGTACAGTTAGAATGGACCTTGTCAGAGGGTCATTGTCTACATTCAAGAAAGCCCTCGAAGTTTATCTGAGGTCTGAGAATTATTCTTCGCTGTGAGTGATTGATGTTGTGCTGCTTTATTTCTTTTTTTTTCTATTGTTTTATGAACACGGGTTCGCCGTGTAATAAACTGAACTGAATTAAGGTCATAATGCAGTCGCCAGTAAACCTACAACGGAACATTTGTCTCCTGGGGACCCGCGGGACCATAAAGGGAACGACCCCGTGGGAGAGATGTTGTTGTTGTTGTTGTTGCCCATCCTCCACCATAGACACGGATCCTGGTTCCAATTTCCGGCATGTAGACGAATCATCGAAGCGGTGGCTGGGATCCCCTTCTTTGGAGGATCCCTGATGGAGCTTTCTTTGGCCCTCTTTTTTTTATTTTTTTTTATTCTATTTTTTTTATATATATATATTTTTTTGTTTTTATTTTCTGTTTTTTTTTCTTTCTTTACAATCTTATAGAATCAAAGTGACAGAAATTTGGCTGCTTCCACGGGTTTAAGCCAGAGATCTTCAATTGTGAGATGCGTTGGCTTTGTAGCGCATGAGAACATGTGAGGTACTGTGTGTTCCTCCAGACTGCATTCCGGGCATAGTGGATTATCTGCTGCTCCAATCTTATGAAGATACCACTGCGACTTTGAGTAGTAACCACTCCGAAGCTGGGATAGCGCTGCTCGACTTGATCTTGGTAAAGTCTCTTCTTCTTTCGCGATTTGCGGCGGTGGTCCATTTAGTAAAGGAGAGTTCATATTACCCAAGAAATCCTTCACAAACTCCTTGTGGACCTCTTTGCGGATGTTCTCAGCATTTCCTGGCCTTACCGTCATTGGGGGGACAGTTCTGACGTGCCTCCTAATCTGTCGTGGCGGCGCCGGCTTCCTCATCATGTCGTGGGAGGGGTGTTCAGGGTCGAGTGCCGCAACTGTTCGATATTGAAGTGACAGCATTTCATTATGAGCCTGCACTGGCATGATTCCAGATTCGTTACTGAGGTGGGTTAGTGTTCGCCATTGCCAGGCTTCCCGTCGCAGTTCCCAGAGCTGCATTTTGACAAGCTTGTAGCCGATCCCAGTGTGACGAGGCCAGTAGCGGACTCCATGCAGGGGCTGCGTAAAGACAACACTGATTGTCCGATGGCAACGATAGGTAGTAGTTAGTAGTTCTTTATTTTGTCCCCAGTTTCTTCCTGCCAGAGCTTTCAGGAGGTTCGCTCGCTTTGCTGTCTTCTTGCGAACTGCCTCAGCGTGTAAACGTCCCGTCATCATCGTGTCGAACTGATAACCAAGAATCGTAGGGTTTCTTTCGTGCGAAATTTGCACCCCGTTAATGAAAACTTTCGGCACGTACTTCGCTTGAGCAGTGTGGGTCGTCAGCAGGGAAACAGTGGTCTTTTGAAGTGACAGTTGCAAATGATGGTCTTCCAAGGCCTTTGTTAATATTGGTAGGTAGTCGTTGAGATGTTTCCTCGCAAGTTGTACCGTCAGGGTCCGACGCGATCAGTGTGAGGTCGTCTGCGTATCCAATGAGATTTACTTCTGGTGGGGGTCTCGGTAGGTCGGCGATGTAGAACGAGAAAAGTAGCGGCGAAATTACTGCTCCTTGAGGCACCCCGGAGCGCACCAGTCTCATTAGACGTTTGTCCCTTGAACTCTGTGTGAATTGTTCTGCCCTTTAGATAGCTTGCAATCCAGCGGGTTAGGCCTCTTGGTAGCGGTGATTCTGCTAATTTCTGACAGAGGATGGATGTGACGACAGTATCGTAGGCCTTCTTCGAATCCAACGCCACCATAAGTGAGCGACTTGGTGGTCTCTTCTCATTCATTCCGTCTGTGATGATTCCAGTGAGTTCGACCAGGGCGGAGGTGGTAGAGAAACCTCTTCGGGAAACCATTCTGCCAACTGGGAACGTGCAGATGAGTCTCCAATGTAGGCAGAATGGATCTCTCCAGAGTACGGGCCATGGATGAGATAATCGAAATGGGCCTGTAGCTGCTCGGATCTTCGGGAGGTTTTCCGGGCTTCAACAGAGGGAAAATCCTGGCTTCCTTCCATGACGCTGGTATCAGTACTGTTGACAGGGTCCTGTTGAATAGCGCTCTGACGCATTCGCGGAAAAATTGGTCCAGTATGTTTGAGCATAATAGGGGCCACTCCACTTGTATCCAGAGCTCTAGAAGGCTTGCATTTCTTCAAAGAGGCGTCGATAGGGGGCGGCCGTGATGATAGGAGCCTCGTTCCTTGGAAAAGTTTTAATCCATCTGTAGGTCCTCCGGGACGATTTTAGGCTTCTATGAGGACATGGAGAGCCGAACTGCTTGCATAGGAGGTTTGCCGCCTTCTTGTTGCTGATCGGCTGGCCTTTGTGCAGAAGTTGGAGGGGTTCGGTTTCGCTGATCGGCCATCAAGTGCTTTCATTGTGGACCAAAGCTTGGAGGACTTTGTGCGATGGTCTATGCCCTCCACAAAAGATCTCCAAGTCTGTTGTCGATCTTTCTTTACCTCATCTGCGATCTCCTTGTTGAGCTCGGGAATTCGGGTGTTCGTAGGATCCGTTCTCCGAATGGTGTCTCGTTCGCGTATCAGGTCTTTGGCGGTATCAGATAGGCAAGGACTGAAAACCTTCCGTCTGCCCTTAGGAATAGATTGCGAAGTTGCTGCTTTGATGGCTGATGTGAGGAATCGATCCATCTCTTGCGGGTTTGCACAAAAGTCAAAACCAGCCGATTGCTGCTCCAACACTGACGAAAACTTGATCCAGTTCGCCTTTTAAAGTTGACGAACGTGGTCCTCGGCGATGATGATATGGGGGCTTCGCTCTTGAATTCCATCAGTATTGGGAGATGGTCACTGGCTCCTGTGTTCAGGGTGTCCCAAACGGCCGACGATGCTAAGTCCTGCGAACATAAGGAGAGGTCCGGCGATGATGGTCTTCCATGCGTCGGCTTCCTCGTAGGACGCGTTGTGTCATTGAGGATCACTAGATTGGATTGGGAAATTTCCTCTTCAATGCACTGTCCGCGTTGGTCTTCTTCGCCCTGTGACCAGAGGAGAGCGCTATGGGCATTGACATCTCCCACGACGATTGTGGACTTCCCACATGTCAGGAACGGTGAAATGGACAATTCGTAAGAGGGTGGACACGAGGATCTTGGCGGGGAATATATGTTGTGAAGGTGTACAGGCCCGGACTTAGTTTCTACACTTATGGAGATGGATTCCGTTGTACCATCGTCAACTCCAGCAGTAATCACACTGCACTGTAGATTGCACCTGACGAGAAAAGCCACTCCACCTCCTGAGCTCGATCTGTCGGTCCTCAGGCAAGAATAGCCTCGGACAGTAGGTGTACCATGGCTTGTGTCCAGCTTGGTCTCTTGTAGTCCTATGACATCGGCCCCTATGCGATGAGCAAAGAGCTTTAATTCGGCTGATTTGTGGCGAAAACCATTTATGTTCCATTGGATTACCTTCAATGAGTCTGAGTTGATATGTTGTGTTGACCCGGTTATGTTGCAGTTGGGAAATACGTATGAGCTATCCGCATCCTTGAAGGACTTGAGGCCGGAACATTGTCTCACGTGGGTCCATTTTCTGCACTTGATACATTGTACACTCCCTGCTGCGGCTGAGGTACCACACTGGGTGCAGGGCCATCGGATACGGCGAGGGGGTCCAGGGTTTGCTTCGATTCCGGCACGCAGGAGAAGACAACGGATCAGTTGAGCCGGTTTATGCTGATCCGTAACCGAAAAAATTGGCTCCAGGACTCGTGAAAGAGTGAATTCTGGGAGGTATAGTTGAGGACCTTTGACTTCGGAAGGATGACGGCATTGTAGACGACTTCTTCTTCCGCGTACGCTCTTGCCAACGAGTAGGCGATCCTCCATAAGAGCCCGTGGGAGAGATAATGCTACTTGGCTAGTAGTGAGCTTGTTGCTATGTGTGTACATTTGTTTCTTGTGTCTCTTATTCACAAGAAGGCTTTAGACATGTACTAAATTCAAATCGAAAAGAAAACAACATTAAAAACCAATACACGCAAATTTCCTGAACAAATAGAAACAACAGTCACCAAAAGAGTGAATTAGGGCATCTTCGTTTGGAAGTCACACGCAAATCTTTGGAAACAATAAAGAAAAAGTGAAAAAAGATAGATTGACAACGATATTGCACTTCTGCTAATGACAATAATAAATAAAACCATATGCAAATGGACTATCATAAAAACAGGGGAAAATGAATTAGCACGGAAAGACCGTTATCTGCTGCGATTGCGATATATTTTTGGGCAGTCCAAATGCAAGAAAGGGCAATTGGTCAGTTGCAGAACGGTCGGCAGAATTCTGCAGCAGCTCCGACGGTGCGAGTCGGTGATTCCGATGAGTGAATCCCCGACGTCGACGTCGTCAAAATCGCACGCGACGCGACCGCACGCAAGCAGTCGTCCTCAGCGGCGCACATTGACCGCGTCGGCCGGTTGCGCGGCGTTGGCCGGCCGCCAACTGTCGGTTTTCCCCTCAGGGGACATTCGAACTCATCTCTTATCCACAGCCTGCCAGTTTCCAATCCATCAACACTGCTGAGTTCGTATTTCTGGAAGGTTCTTTTAGACCGGGTGAGAGTTTGTCAGTTGAAATTCTATGACCTTTTCCCGATTAAAACGGTTACTTCTGGACTTGGGGACTAATTGATTATTTATTCGAACAGTATTCAAACAGTTCGAATTCCCGATTATTCAACTCATTCAAAAAGATGATTTTTGGTTTTTCGGGATATTGGACTTGCTCGTTAAATTAATTTATTCGGTTTTCAAAGGCGATAACGATGAACGAAAACGATAGAAAAACCATGCTTTTTTAAAATTATGCTTTTGAGTAGGCAGGTTCGCTAAGTAGAGGATGTTAAAGAAAATTTCACGTAAAACGCTCGAATATCGGAGAAGAAACTGTTTGAAAGAACCTACTAAATGTTTATTTACGCCTGTTGATGTGTTTTGCGCACTGCAGACAAGACATCAAACCAAACGTCGCAAATGGTCTTGAGCCAAACCGTTTTTCAGAATTTTTATTCATCGGGAAATTTTGAACAGACGTATTTGAAGAAACTCGTCATTTGTGAGTTTTTGAAAAATATTTGCCGGATCAGCCAATCTTTTAAACTTCCTTGGGTAACGATATTCGAAAAAAAATATGTACATCCATCTGAATATTTTGAAAAGGCATATTTGGAAAATTCATCTGGAAATTCCGACGGGGTCTTATTCAAAACATTTATTAAGTCGGAAATTTTAGATAAACAGGAGTTGATAAACTAATGCATTAGCTAATTTTGGAAAATACTGCTGTTAAAAAATCATTCGGAAATTTTAAAGGTGGTATTTGAGTACTTTCGAGAAAATTGTCGAATCGGGTATATAAAAAGGCCGTATATGAGGAAGATAAATTATTCGAAACAATCGTTACCGTGAGGTTCTGAGAAATTCTAAATTTTTTCGAAATTTTTATTCGAAAATGGTGTCGAATGCTCAAAGCTCCAACTCCTACAGAGTGCTCTGCCTAAATTTCAATTTTTATTGGGAAATTTCAACTTAAGACCGCCATTCTTGATTCGCTTTCAGAATGTTGAAATTTGGAAAGCGGAAAAATTGTTTTTTCAATTTTTTTTCTTTTGGAAAAACTGTTGAGCGAGTCTTTCCAAAAAAAACTCAAATTTAATTTTTTTGATTTTTTTCAATGGTTGCTTTTTTTTATTTCCGGCGAACTTTTGCAATTTTTATTTTGAATGGTTAATGAAATTTTAAATTCCGACACTAAATTTTTTGGCGGAACAATGCTAGAATATCTTTACATTATGAACTGAAACCGAACAACGACCATGCTTAGACCATATTGGCCTACATCGTTTCAGCTCTGCCTATTTTTAGAAACACATGTCTTTTGCTTTTCAATTTTTTCTTTCTATATATCAGAAGTTGCTTTGATTTTTAGTTGATTTTTGGTAGTTTTTCGTGAAATTCATTCAAAGAATGTCTTTTTTATTGCGAATCACAACCAAAATTCTTCGATTTCACCAACTTATCAATTGAAAAATGCATTAAACATTTTACAGTGTTTACATGTATGTATTCTCATGTTTTTATTATTCATTACAGAATTGAACTGGTTCCGTTTTCCGGGTAATCAGCCAATTCGAAAAATTGAAATTTCTTCGGCCAGTTTCTGGCGACAATATTCTAGTAATCAAACGCGAAAAATGTTTTTTTTTATTTTTGAGCCTTATCTTTAAAATCAGTCGAAAGTTCAAGCTATATTATATTGATTAATTAATCGATTGATTACGTGAATGTTGATACCGTAACGAATTTGGTGGTTTTACGAATGCTTTCAGGAAAAAAATTGGGTAGAGGATATGAAGAAAATCGAATTCTCCAAAACTCCACATTCGAGTAAACTCATCTATTTGGAAAAGAATATTTTCGTAATAGATATTTCAAAAAATCCTCCATTTGGTTTTAATTGGGTCTCTTCTTTCTAATGCATCTCATTTTCTGAGGCGAAGATTGCTGCTCTTTGTTTCTTCTCCATGTGTGTTTTTCGAAAAGAAGTCGTTGTTTTAGAGAATATCGAATTTTCTCTCTTCCTTTCAATATTCTAGTGTGCAGCCTACTTACTTTGTTATTAAGGTGGACAATGAAGAAAACTACAATACCTCCTTGTTCAGTTGTTCTTTGAGATGGGATAAATTGAGTAATCAGACATATCGCAATCAAATCGGACAATCTACTGATTTCATCGACTCTAATTTGATGGAGCTGCTGCTCCTCATTGTCGGTTACTTTCTTAAAAGCAGAGTACACCCTCAAACATGAAATGGTAATTTTCATGTGATTGTTCATAGTATTGGATCCGATTCGGATATCCGTCTGAATGATTCGCAATTTCGACGATTCGGTATCCGAATTACCGACAAAACGGCAAATCAGAATCGAACCGAAATTCGAATCTCCGAACAAACGGTTAATCAGAATCGAAGAGGATAGCTGCATTAATAATGACCAGTCGGACCTACTCGTATCCTAACTGCGGAGGTCGAACTCTAAGGCGCTATTCATACTCCTCAATGCAAGCGCGGCACGCGCGGGCGTGCCGTTGGAGTATGAATGACCTGACGCCACGCCCACGCGGCACGCCCGCTCCTCCATGGCGGCAGCAGCCGTAACGATTCTTTCCTCATTTTCATTGTTAATCCATCATCGATTTAACTCCGTTTCATGATAATTAATTCCATTACTATCCTCTGCAATCGTGATGATGAACGCGTGTACAGAATTAGCTTGTTTGGAAAAGTTGAGGCCCACTTTTTTCCGCTCCGCCATGGCGTCGCCGCTGGAGCATTCATAGTCTCCGCAAGCGCGGCACGCGCGTGGAAGGTATTCATACTCTAAGGGATCCTTTATATTTCCGCTGCTGAATATTACAGAGTACGTCGTGCCGCGTCGCTCGGCGGTGGAAGTATAAACGACCCCACGCCCGTACGTCACTCGCGCGCCGCGCTGGCGTTGAGCAGTATGAATGACACCTAAAACGACCCAGACATGTCATTAATCAACACCCTGGATGATGAATTTGAGTCTTTTGTAAAAGTGCGAAAAACCGGCCGCGGCGAGAATTCGAACTCGTTGCCTCATTCGTCCATCAACAGCGAACACTCACACTGCACGATGTGACCATGTTTAGCTCCAAGGTTGAGATCGGCGCATCTTAGGGTCCTCTAGGGATTCATAAATTATACCCTGCTTTGTATCTCCGAACTAAACGCTGAGATGCTTTTAACTTCGTTGAAGGCAGCGTATGCACAATAAGAAACGCGTTTATTTCTTTATACATATTTTGCGCGGGTAGGCTTACCAGTTCGTTGTGTATCGCGAAAAGTATACCCAAAAACACTCAAATTCCGGAGAAAATCCCGGAGCATTCAACTTCCTTTTTTACGCCTGTCTTGGTGTCTTTTGTAATACGGAAAACTTAACGTCTGAAATGGTTCATACACTTTAACCTTCGGGCGGATTTATTATTTTCGCCTTTCCATTGTCAAAAATTTTAAAAACAAGAAGGTTACAGTACATACGTTTTAACTCGAGGATCTCTCCAAATAAGAATATAGAATTTTGGACCGGACCTTGTCGTGGCGCTTCGGCTCTTCGTGCTACATGATCGGTCAAGAAAACGCTTTTTCTGACCACGGAACAGTTTTCAACAGGCTATAGTATTATGAATACGCAGCATTCAGGTCTCAAGCTTTGCCAAGTGTCTCCACTCGGTTCAAAAATTGGAATGAGAATAAAAACCAAAAGTGATTTCCTGCGCGGAAACTGCGTTTAGGAGAAACGGAGCGCAGCCGTAAAGACCGAACTAGGATTTTTCATAAAAAAATCGCCTTAATAAGTTTTATTTCGTTTAGAATGATCATTAATATGTTCGCATGCTCGGACACTGACATCGTTCGGATCGCGTGCGCATGGCGGGCCGGGCAACTCCTACCCCTCGATCCGACCGATATCGTCCTAGGATGAACCCGGCATGGAGACAGTGCTATAATGCTGCCCGCGATCTGACCGAGGCTTCAATGGCTGCCGCCGGTCCGACCGGCTCCTCAACATCCTCTCGCGATCAGCCCGGCGAGCGTTTTGCTGATCTCCATTCGCCCGCCATGCTCCCGCGATCAGCCCGGAGAAGCCTTTTAGCGGCGTGGTTCCGACCGGTGTTACTATCTGAGTAGCTATGGCAGCTCTGGCAATGCAGTCGAGTAATCGAAAGTGTTTGACGCGCCCTTTTATATGCAGTCACTGAAACAGGATTTTTTCTCACATTTTGTGTCATGTGAATTGGCGGGAATCGAAAAGGCTTCGTCAGAGCTGTGTGATCGATTAATATTATAGGAACACGTCGCGCCGCTTTGCTCGGCGGTGGAAGTATAAACGACGGCTCAGACCGAAATCTGGGTAGAGACGCAGAGGAAGTTTCCTTTTCTATTTTTCTTCATGTCGAACGAAATGTAGGTGTGAAAACTCTCAAATCTCCGATTTCGAGGAGAACCTCGAAATTGATATACTGGTCCTGCCTCTAGAGGCGCAGTGTAGCCTTGAATGTGAAATTTGAGATTTTCATGTAATTCTGTAGTAGGATTCTCGTGTGTAACACGTGCCAAGTGCGATATCTCAAGCCCTCCAAATAAGCAGGATATTAGCAACAACCACGGGTCCAACCCCGTCAAACATTGTCACAGGCCACGCCCTATTGCTCTATTTTAGAACTCAATAGAGGCTAGATAAACGGATGATTGTCAACCGAGTCTTCGATTTTCACCTTCCTTCTGTTATCTCTCTTCACTCTGGTTCGTTCTCGTTCAGCGAATGCGAATAAAGAGAATTTCAGGCCTGAGACAACTCGTCCACCAAATTTCCGCTCTCAATATATGAGCAATGTTTTAAGGCATCGTACTTGCTGAAAACCACTTTTTATTTCTGCAGGCTCAGTTTCGTGAATGAACCCGTTAGACCACACCGGTGAGCTTCGGCGCGCCAAAAACTTAAAGTAATGAGATTGGAAAGGGTTAAAAATGGGGATCCGCCACCATTTCTCACCAGTCATCTACAACTTCTTCATAGAATGTTGATGCGACCGTTAAACAAAATTAAAAACAGTTACGGCACAAACTCCACATGCAGAAAATCTTCAGAAATGACAGTTACTAGGTCTATAAATGCAGAAAAGCTTTAGAAGCGATTTTGGCGCGAAATCTGAATTTAATTTAACAGTGTTTTCAGACTGACTTTCTATTACTTTTTTCCAGGTTTTTCATGGGCCCTTTCAACCTTGTCCTTCACGAGAGATTCCATGCCACGCATACGTATATATGAAAAGCAATATACGGTTTTCTGTGCGTACGATGCTTTTAAGGTGCCATAACTCTATTAATGGGGACCCTGATTGATTCTAGAGATACCATTGTGATCCGCGCGTGATACTTTGCACGATAAGCATAAAATCTAAATTACGATTTTTTGGATTTTCTGTTCCTTAGAAAAGCATTAGTTCGATTTCAATTCTATTGGGTATCCTAGGAAAATCAATGAAAAAATCTCAATCTGGATCGCATCAGTTGTCCAAGAACTTCCTGTGTCGCATATCCAGTTTATCTATTGATACGATTTTGCAGATTTTGCAATATTCGAATTCCGATCGGTTTAAATTTTGGTCTGCAGATAAAAAGTGAAGTACGTACCTACGTATATACTATATAAATAACAAAAGTGTAAGTAGCAACAGTAATCTAGGCCAGAAGAATGTGTGGAATGGTCTCACAAGAGTTGAAAATGCCCTCAGGATGGGGCTGGTCTCAGCTAGGTAAAAGAACTATGTGGTCGGTAAATGATTCCATTTTACTACTAATATGTACTTAGTTAAGAGATGCGAATAGCGTCACGGAAATGAATCATAGGGTGGGGAATAGTTTAAAATAGAAAAATGTGCGACCTGGCTGGAATTCGCACCCCTTTCACATGACGTACTCGAATAAACAAGCTGAAGCCAGCTGCTTACGCGGGTCGGTTGTACTTGTTGTGAAGGCTCCATGGTGTTTTTCTCAATCTTCCTCGAAAATCTAGGTCTTGAGCTGTTCTATGGATTCTGACTCACTTTCAAAAGCTGATCCATGAGTGGGACTCATGTGACCGGACACTATACTTTTACATTTTCAGATTTTTTTCGAATATTCGACTTCTCGAATATTTCAGAATTCTGTTTTTTTCGAATTAATCGGGAATTGGCTTTTTTCGAACATTGGCTTTTCCGAATAATTCGGAAAACTTTCAATGTTTGATTTTTCGATTCATTCGGGAAATCGCCTTTTCCTAGTATTCGGCTTTTCGAATAATTTGAAGTCGACTTTTCTAGTCGGTTGATTTTTCAAATCATTCAATTCGGTCAAAGTATACTGGACACTGGATTATGTTTCTCTACTGCACATTGAAGAGTTTGAAGCAATCTTTCAGCTACAGTGTCACATGCATTGAAACTGTCATCAGAAAGACACTCAAATTTCGGAGAAAAACTCGTTCAAAAACCCTGAAGCATCCAACTACTTTTTTACGTCTATCTTGGTGTGTTTAGTTTAATACACAAACATTGAAAATTTGAATGTATGAAATGACCTTGCGTCCTAAACTTCGTACTAGGGATTGACAACTGATCAAAAAATTCTTCCAATCTGAAACTTGCAGCAGTATAGTGATGGAGTCTTTAAAAACATATCTGTTTTGTATTCAAAGCCTCCGGATACGGAGTTAGTCGAAGCTGTATCTTCATCACCCCTTGCAAACACGTAGTGGCGTCGTAGCGCAGAGACAAGGGTCTAGCTTCCCACTCAGTGGTCGAGGGTTCGATGCCCAGCTCAGCATTTTTTTTGCGTTTCATCAGAATAATTGTGGAACATTTCGAATTGAATGTACCTCATTTTGGACTCTCGGCGAACATTTTAGTTGACCTAAGTGGAGAATATTGTCTCTGAACCAAGTTATGGCGAGTTTCCTCAGTTGGGCGG
Organism: Aplectana chamaeleonis; assembly: GCA_029168955.1. NCBI lineage: Eukaryota > Metazoa > Nematoda > Chromadorea > Rhabditida > Cosmocercidae > Aplectana > Aplectana chamaeleonis. The sequence goes on from JAPDOI010000785.1 coordinate 253,713, forward strand.
AAAGATACGGGCATTTCAGGGTGTTTAGAAAGATTGTTTCCGATTTGGTTCTTCTGGAGTTTAATCGGGGTTCTGAACACGAAACCGTGGTCTGTTTCTCGATATTCTGAGGCTCACTGCAGATAACTTTGGATATAATGGTTTTAGCTTGCGTAGCCTGCTTTATTATTTTGAAAATTGATGGAAGGACTTAGAATTTGTGTTCAGCATCTCAAAAATCCACCCAGAAAAGTTTTGAGCCAAATCTGAAACATATAATGAACTACCGTATATTCACTGAAACTTACCTTAATCTACCGAGAATCTATGAACGGACCTGAGATTTGAGTTGAGGACTCCAAATAACCTTTACAGGCAAGTTTCGAGGCAAATCTAATATAGCGCTTTGCAAATGATCAGAAGTCGCAATTCGTCCCGAAATTTTTCCCAAGTGAGAGTCTTTGTTCCGAACTTGTCGAAATTGTCAGAAAATCGACAATCGGACCTTAATTTTGTGCTCAGGACCCCGTATAATCCCCCAGGAGAAAGCCTTAGGCCAATTCTAAAACCATTTTTCTGAACACCTAGAAAATTGCTTGGTGGGTGCCTTAGCGCCCAACTAAGGAAACCCGCCTTACTCGGTTCACAGAACCCCGCAGCAGCTACAAACATAGGTTTAAAGACGTCATTGGAAGCATGGTTAGGTCCGTGACTTGTTTCCTCAAGAAAAAACGTTTAAATTCAAACCGCGGCTGGCGCGGCTGTCTAAATCTCACCAGCGGCTTTCTGGTACAGCCGCTAGTCAGATTCAAACCACCGCGCCAGCCGCGATTTAAATTCAGTATTTTTTTTCTTTAGGAAACAAGCCACGGACCTAATTATACGGCGACAGGGGCCCTCTATACACTGAGGGAGGAGTTGTCCCGCCTTTTGCTGCTCTAATTCCACTCGGGACCACTTCGCTCGCGTGGAGTGGCGTGACGCTTCAAACTGCAAAATTGGGACTGCTCCTCCTTCGGTGTGTAGACAGCCCCTGTCCCAACTATACGTCAGCTGGCATGAATTTCGTGTGAAACGGGTTGTTGAACCCTTGTCATAATTACCCGAGCAAAAGCATCGAGAAATAAAGTAGTTTTTTTTTTGTGAACACTTACTTTAAGGTGTGTAGAAGGTGGAACGTTCGCAGAGGTACGAGAGCTATTTGTTCCCAGCCTTATGGGGAGTTGGCAGAGGCATAAGTCCGAGGGAACTCCCCAGTGATTGAACTTGTTGTGTAAATGTGTACGCAACTGCGTACTAGAAATTATGTTATCTAAACTGGAAAAATTGTTCAAATAATCGAAACAGTGACGTGGGTATGTGAATAGCCGTCATAGATAGTGAATCATCTAGGCAGGCGTATCATACGCATTTTATTGCTTGTTTATATGGTATGATGCGCTCAACTTTTTGAACTACAACTGGTAGGCTTATTTATTACTAAAGGATAGAATTATATGCGGTCGTAGAGAAACATTAATAATTGACTGAATGTGGTTTCAATGACGTCATGTTATGATGTCCAGAATATTTCATTCTCACAACATTTATGTATGAAAGCGCAGTACACCCAAGGCAAAGTTGTTTCAAATAATAGTGTTATTATTAAAATTGCACGTGACTCTCAAAATGTGAAGGTGTGAGCTCTTAGATAATATCTAAATTCGAAGTGAGAAACGTTTGTGGATGAGCTGTCCAGACTTGTTTCTCGGTATTTCTCGTCGGTGGCTTGAAAAAAGTAGGATGTATAGAGGCGGAGCAGTGAAAAAAGAAAATTCTAGGATATCGATAGAGATTTATCCTGTTTTTCGCGGGTTTTTTCTCACTTATCTCGGCTATTAGGAGAAAGTCAGATTTCGCACGTAGCAGACGTTACACAAAGTGGTTTACTGTACAACCACATGAACATAATTCTTGCCTGAGGGTGTGCCGAGCAGTAGGCCTCTCTTTTGCCGAGTGCGAGACCCCAACTCCTCAAAGTCAGCGAGATATGTATAGGATGCAAGTACAATACCCGCTAAGTTTGGTAAAAACGGGGAGCATTTGCCAAACTTGGCAAAAAAACGTTCGATGTTTGTAAAACTTTTGAACGAAGACTTTCTTGGATTCTGAGAACACTATCCTATTCACGGCTCAATCTCTCACCGAATAACGTGGTTCGTGGACTGAAGTTCCCTTAAAGGCAGTGTTCACGGCAATCTTCAATTCTGGGATTATTGACTATATCGGTCGATTGGCCCCCAGGTAGAACTAAAACGATGTAGAAATTGTGAAAAACGCACCAGAAGTACACGAAATCCTTTATTCTCACCCCGTCTCTCTACTCTCATAGGAACTCATCGTTCTGACAATGAAATCTTTTGTGGACCCATCCTTTGCAATGCTCTACTCTCTAATGCTCCATTTTTTCCTTCGGACCCAAACTATTACTGCATTGCACAAAATTGTGGTGAGCGCGAAGCGCTCACCAGATTTGGCTTTGATTCGCCATCGCGCAACCCCTTGATCTCAGTATCAGGGTCCAGAGTAAACGTAGAAAGACCGATCTTTTCGCATTTAATACACTTTAGAAAGGTGAATAACTGTTCAAAAAATGGTCCGGAATGGTTACCTGAGATTCGAGAAAAAGTGTCAAAACCACGTCATTTTGGTCGAAAAAATGTTCATCTCCTTTTTTTTTCAGTTGGCGTTCACGATCTTGTTGGAACTCTTATCGTTGAGCTAGAGTGCTCATTTTTGGCCAGGAAGCTGGTTTTGTTTGCACCTAGCTCCTGTCAAATTTTGAAGTTGGTAGCTCAATTTTTGCGGATTCTCAAATTTGAGGGTAAAGAAAGACAAAAACACGTAAACATGTTATTAAAAACCAACCGACGTTTGCTTATTCGAAAAAATGAACTAGTGAAATAAACACCGTTACTGATAGGCTTTTTGCTCAGGATTTGACGGGGCAACGCTTCAATCAATACGGCGGGATCTCGGAAGTACTTTTGAAACGCCGCATCGGTGTGACTCAGAAGAGCGCGACAGAACGCCGTAGATACTGTGCGGGACCCCAGCAGGAGTGCGAAAGACGTCGTAAGAACATGTGTGTGACCAAAGTAGAGTGCGCCGGACGCCGTAGAAAGTGTGCGGGATCCAAATGGGTGTGCGCAGAATGCCGTAATAAGTGTGCTGGACCCAAATGGGTGTGCGCAGAACGCCGTAGAAAGTGTGCGGGACCCAAGTGGGAGTGCGCCGGACGCCGTAGAAATTGTGCGGGACCCAAATGGGTGTGCGCAGAACGCCCTAGAAAGTGTGTGGGACCCAAATGAGAGTGCGCCGGACGCCGTAGAAAGTGTGCGGGACCCACGTGGGAATGCGCCGGACGCCGTAGAAAGTGTGCGGGACTCAAATGGGTGTGCGCAGAACGCCGTAGTAAATGTGTGGGACCCAAATGGGTGTGCGCAGAACGCCCTAGAAAGTGTGTAGGACCCAAATGAGAGTGCGCCGGACGCCGTAGAAAGTGTGCGGGACCCAAATGAGAGGGCGCCGGACGCCGTAGAAAGTGTGCGGGACCCAAATGAGAGTGCGCCGGACGCCGTAGAAAGTGTGCGGGACCCACGTGGGAGTGCGCAGAACGCCCTAGAAAGTGTGTAGGACCCAAATGAGAGTGCGCCGGACGCCGTAGAAAGTGTGCGGGACCCAAATGGGAGTGCGCCGGACGCCGTAGAAAGTGTGCGGTACCCAAATGAGAGTGCGCCGGACGCCGTAGAAAGTGTGCGGGACCAAATGAGAGTGCGCCGGACGCCGAAGAAAGTGTGCGGGACCCAAATGAGAGTGCGCCGGACGCCGTAGAAAGTGTGTAGGACCCAAATGAGAGTACGCCGGACGCCGTAGAAAGTGTGCGGGACCCAACTGAGTGCGCCGGACGCCGTAGAAAGTGTGCGGGACCCAAATGAGAGTGCGCCGGACGCCGTAGAAAGTGTGCGGGACCCACGTGGGAGTGCGCCGGACGCCGTAGAAAGTGTGCGGGACCCAAATGGGTGTTCGCAGAACGCCGTAGAAAGTGTGCGGTACCCAAGTGGGAGTGCGCCGGACGCCATAGAGAGTGTGTGGGACCCATATGGGTGTGCGCAGAACGCCCTAGAAAGTGGGTGGGACCCAAATGAGAGCGCGACAGAACGCCGTAGATACTGTGCGGGACCCCAGCAGGAGTGCGAAAGACGTCGTAGAACATGTGTGTGACCAAAGTAGGAGTGCGCCGGACGCCATAGAGAGTGTGTGGGACCCATATGGGTGTGCGCAGAACGCCCTAGAAAGTGGGTGGGACCCAAATGAGAGTACGCCGGACGCCGTAGAAAGTGTGCGGGACCCAACTGAGTGCGCCGGACGCCGTAGAAAGTGTGCGGGACCCAAATGAGAGTGCGCCGGACGCCGTAGAAAGTGTGCGGGACCCAAATGGGTGTGCGCAGAACGCCGTAGTAAATGTGTGGGACCCAAATGGGTGTGCGCAGAACGCCCTAGAAAGTGTGTAGGACCCAAATGGGTGTGCGCAGAACGCCCTAGAAAGTGTGTAGGACCCAAATGAGAGTGCGCCGGACGCCGTAGAAAGTGTGCGGGACCCAAATGAGAGGACGCCGGAGGCCGTAGAAAGTGTGCGGGACCCAAATGAAGAGAGTGCGCCGGACGCCGTAGAAAGTGTGCACCCGGGACCCACGTGGGAGTGCGCAGAACGCCCTAGAAAGTGTGTAGGACCCAAATGAGAGTGCCGGACGCCGTAGAAAGTGTGCGGGACCCAAATGGGAGTGCGCCGGACGCCGTAGAAAGTGTGCGGTACCCAAATGAGAGGTGCGCCGGACGCCGTAGAAAGTGTGCGGGACCAAATGAGAGTGCGCCGGACGCCGAAGAAAGTGTGCGGGACCCAAGTGGGAGTGCGCAGGACGCCGTAAAAGGTGTGTAAGACCCAAATGAGAGTACGCCGGACGCCGTAGAAAGTGTGCGGAACCCAACTGAGTGCGCCGGACGCCGTAGAAAGTGTGCGGGACCCAAATGAGAGTGCGCCGGACGCCGTAGAAAGTGTGCGGGACCCACGTGAGAGAGCGCCGGACGCCGGAGAAAATGTGCGGGGCCCAAATGGGTGTTCGCAGAACGGCCTAGAAAGTGTGTGGGACCCAAGTGGGGGGGCGCCGGACGCCATAGGTGTGTGGGACCCATGGGTGTGCGCAGAACGCTCCTAGAAAGTGGGTGGGACCCAAATGAGAGTGAGCCGGAGGCCGTAGAAAGTGTGCGGGACCCAAACGAGAGTGCGTCGGACGCCGTAGAAAGTGTGCGGGACCCACGTGGGAATGCGCCGGACGCCGTAGAAAGTGTGCGGGACCCAAATGGGTGGGCGCAGAGACGCCATAGAAAGTGTGCGGGACCCAAGTGGGAGTGATAGCCGGACGCCGTAGAGAGTGTGCGGGACCCAAATGGGTGTGCGCAGAACGCCCAGAAAGTGTGTGGAGACCCAAATGAGAGTGTGCAGGATGCCGTAGAAAGTGTGCGGGACCCAAGTGGGAGTGCGCCGGACGCCGTAGAAAGTGTGCGGGACCCAAATGGGTGTGCGCAGAACGCCCTAGAAAGTGTTTGGGACCCAAATGAAAGTGCGCCGGACGCCGTAGAAAGTGCCGTACCCAAATGGGTGTGCGCAGAACGCCGTAGAAAGTGTGCAGGACATCAGTGGGAGTGTGCAAGATGTAACAGAAATTGCGCAGGACATTAGTGGGAGTGTGCAGGATGTCATAGAAAGTGTGCAGGACATCAGTGAGAGAGTGCAGGACTATAGTGGGAGTGTGCAGCCCCTTATAGAAAGTGTGAAGGACATCAGTGGAAGGGTGCAGGACATCAGTGGGCGTGTGCAGGACGTCATAGAAAGTGCGCAGGCTATCAGTTGGAGTGCGCATGACGTCAGAGGGTTTACTTTCATCTAACACCACCAGGCATAAATCATGTCAGAAAGGAAACCTTTAGGAAAAATAAATGAAATTCCTGAAAGTTTAGGTTCTTATAAAGTAAAGATTTGGCATAGTCACAAAAATATACTCAGCAAAAAGGGAAGATAAAGAAAATGGTAAGTTTGAAATATTCCTGAGAACGATTTGGCGTAGATCATTTGTTTTTCGGAAATGAAGTGAAATAGTTGAAAGTATGATTCGGCAGTCGAGTTTGAACCAACTATTGATAAGAGTTGTGCAGAACGAGAGGTCGCCTTGTCTGTGCTTATCCGTAGAACACATCAAAGCGAAATCACGCGTGGAATGGGAAGCATCGAAACTTTTTCGGGAGCTGTAATGCGGCGGTCTTCACGTATTAGGTGAAACAAAATCAACACGCGTGATTTCGCTTTGATATGTTCTACGGATAAGCACAGACAAGGAGATCTCTCGTTCTGCACAACTCTTATCAATAGTTGGTTCAAACTCGACTGCCAAATCATACTTTCAACTATTTCACTTCATTTCCCGAAAAACAAATTATTCTACGCCAAATCGTTCTCAGGAATATTTCAAAACTTTTTTTCCATTTTTCTTTATCTTCCCTTTTGCTGAGTATATTTTTGTGACCATGCCAAATCTTTACTTTTGCTAGGAACCTAAACTTTCAGGAATATTCCTCTATTTTCGACTGACCCAATTTTCACCGATGACAACCAATGAGAACACGTTCATCCAACAGGACAACTAGTCCATGTCATAGGATAATGTCATTGAGTTAAGACGTTTTAGTGCGTTTCTCGCCGTTTCTTCTTAATTTTGGTAACACTTGGTGGCCAACGCATTGTTTTGACTGCGTTTAAATTGCTCTGTTTCTGAGTGAAATGGTTTTTGCGGTCGTTTCGCCAAAACGTCGCTCGTGGCAAAGTGCGGCGAAACGTTGAGTAGTAATTGTACAAGTAATAGAAGAGCAGTCTCTAAGTTTCCTTAATGAATAAGATGCAGGTGGGACAATCTTGAGAATCTTGCACAAGGGGATAACAATGTGGATCGAGCCGTATGGCTTACAACATAATGCCTACGCATTTTGAAGTGTCAAAAATGACCCACAACGCCGCTACATGAGTTAGAAGTTAGCCCCGCCCTGTATTTTCACGCCCCTTGTATTTGACCTTTTCCTCCAACGCAGGGTTGCTGGGCTATCTTCGCCGTCAGTGACGTGTGTGGTTCACTTGTTAGGCAATCTACCAACAGTACCGTCGGTGAATTTGACGCAGAAACCTCGCGTTGCAGGAAAAGGGCAAATACAGGGGGGGGGGTGAAAATACAGGGCGGGGCCAACTTCTAACTCATGTAGTGGCATTGTCGGTCGTTTTTGACACTTCAAAATGCGTAGGCGTTGTAATCTGGGCCATACCATTCTATTTCCGTAGTTATTTCAATCGCGTTTACGAGCGTGTATGCTGCCTTTAAACACGCTTGAGAACTTCATAAAAAGTCGGACTTGTGTTGAGAAAACCTCAAAACGTTAGATTAATAAGTTCGAGAATTCAATCTGCACAAATCTCGAAACTCTCCCACCTGCATCCAATTCGCGAAGAAAAGATAGACATTGCTCTTCTATTACTGGTACAATTACTACGTCAATCTTCGTCGCACTTTACCGCTCGCGACGTTTTTGAGAAACGACCGCAAAAACAATCTCACACAAAAACAAAGCAATTTTAGGGAACATCGGTCCACGAAACACACTATTCGGTAGGAAATTGAGCTGTGAGTATCATAGTGTTTTCAAAATCTAAAAAAAGTATTCGTTCAAAAAAGTTACACGCATCGGACATTTTTTCAAAGTTTGTCGAATGCTCCCCGTTTTTACAAATTTTAGCGCGGGTATTGTGGGTGCCTCGTCCCCCCTGTCTCAGTCCTTTTTTTCATTGTTCGTTCCATGCCACGGATGTGAATGACAAGGGGCATGCCGGAAACAACTTGTCCACCGAATAATCGCTGTTTATATTTGGATGTATACAAGGTAGCGTGACCTCATCCGCGTGGCGCAGTGGCGAGGTGCGTCATTGTCGCCGCTCGCGGTGGAGGGATAGATCCCCCCTCAACGCCAACCGAGCTTACTATACTTCGATGTCAGATTTGTCCAAATTATAAGAACGCTAACTTGAGCCGAAATGCTGACTTCAGCCGACCGTACAAGTCATTATATAGGCCCAATCCACATTAAAAAGTCTCTACGAGGAAAATTGAGAGTCCAAGGTGTATGCGAAGCAGTTTCAGAGAGATGGATGAACGTCGGAAGCTTTACTTTTTATCCTTTTCGCCTCTTTCGTAGTTGGTTTTGAGCGGCTCCGGAGATGTCGTTGTATCTCTACAAACGCTTAAAATTGCTTGAGATTTCATTTGTTATCCCGCAAAGATTGCCTAAATTTGTCAAAAACTGTTCCAAAGAGGTATGACCTCTGTTTTCTGGTTTGAGGTGCGGCTAAATTGTCGGAACAATTGGAAAAATCCAGAGCCAAATCAGGGGCAGGCAGGTTCATGAATAAAAAAATTCACATTTTTCGCAACAACGTAAGCTTGGGGTCTTTTGAAAAAAAGTTAGAACGGACAGGAAAATGGGTGAAATTCGCATGGGCCCGTCGACCCGCGGGCCAGCCCGCCCAAAAGATAGAAGGGCGGCCATAAAAAAGAAAAATTGTCGAGTAGCTGGATACTCTTCATTTTCAGAGATCCTAATATTCCAAAATGCGGATCGAAAATTTCAGATTTTCTGAGAATTCTCAGAACTACGAAAGTGTATAAAAAATGGAGGACTTAATGAAAAAAAAAGATATCAAGGAAGGAAAAGAAGTAGTCAAAAATGAACGCATAACCAGAAATGAGAGAAATTTCCGTTCCAATAGTGATGAATCAGTGGCGGAGAACGATATGTTTGTGTAGATTACTCATACTCATATGGGCGTCACATAGGTGAAGGTGTTACTCATAAGGCACTAGCCCCAATGATGAGGAACTGAGGCGTACCTGCGTGTGTGTGTTTATGTTTCAATCGAACCCCGCCCTTTAGCGAGGTTACCTTTTTCTGCACAGTCCTCATTCAGTGCGTCTCATTCCTAAAGTAGATCGACTATATTGTAGTGTGGTAGTGGGTGAACTGACGTAATGCCCACGCATTTAGCGTGAGTAAATTGGGGCGGCGTGGGTGTGGGGCAGAGCTCATTGCACATTGTCACATTGTTAAAGGTGATTGAGAGCAGATGACGTGTGTTCACTCTGACATTTTACAGCGTGAAAACCAAAACAAACATTCGTTTTAGACGCAATGCCCTTTAGAAATCGCGGAAAGAGTATCAGATTTGAGACTAGGTGCCTCCTCCATGTGCACTTAGTAGGAAGTTTTTTTACCGGCTTGACGACGTTTACCGAAACTAACTGTTGGGTGTTGTAGGGATGGTCAAAAATAGAAATTTTATTAGGTTGAAGCGAAAGTTTCTAACCTTTCGACTTTGACGATGTTTAAACCATTCAGCTTTGGTCGGTCAAGTGCGATATACCGGTCAAAAGCACAAATTCTTTTCTATCTACCGCTGCCTCCCACTCGGGCCAAAGCCTGCTCATTTGCGAAATATATGCTATAAATCAAAGGTAATCCTCAGTACTGAACATCTTTGGGTGCTTCTATTTTTTTTTTGAGGTGAACCTTCAAATCTGCTGAATTGTGAAGAATATTTGAGCTACCATAGAGCTTAATGATACCGTTTGCGGAAAATTTCGACGGATCGTAATTATTAATTTTCAGCGCATTTTGTGATTTTGCAAATTCGGTCTTTTCTGGCCTATACGGGAAGTTTGGGCCTTGTAGCTTCAAAGTTAAATATAACAGCCAAATCCCTACTCGATAGTATATTTTTCTTCAGTTATCGATCTTTTTTTCGAAGATCGATAAAAATTTCGTAAATCGAACATCATTCAATTCGCAACTTCGAGAGTATCCTCCGAGAGAATTTGCCGCGTGAGTGCCGTTAAAGTACCGCGACCCTCAGCCGTGCCGCGACAGTACCGCAGCGGCTCCGCGTTAGAACCGCGCCGGCTCCGCATGAATGCAGCAGCGAACCCGCGTGGAGTACGATGTTCTGTCCTATGTGGTAATACGACATTGTCGCCGGTTCAATGACCCAAGTTTGAGGTGCATTTCGTATTCCCTTGGGCACAAAATCGGCGGTAACCTCTCTCTCTATAAGACAGAGGACAGTACGACCGTAGGTACGTATTTTTGTCCTTAGAATTAGGCCCCCCTAGTTGTAATATAATTCTTGAATAACTACATATCAGATACTCTCCCAGAGCCGCGGCGGCAGTATCGCGGAGCCGAAGCGGCTGCCGCATCACCATTACGACTCCGCGGTAGTTCCGCTGCGGCTCAGCGGTAGTGCCGCCGCGGCAATTTCTCTCAGAGTCCTATACTATCCTCAGTAGGAATTCAAGCTGTCAACTATTTTGTGAATACGCTTTTCAATGCTTTCACGCCCACTCCTCTCCTCTCATGGCAATGTGGGGACATTCTTGGGACGCCAGATGTGCGGCTGGGTGGTAAACTAGGCAACATTGATTTCCTCTCCGATTTTCGCCTCGTGTTTGAAATGCGTTTTCCTCTCAAACCATATTATATGTGTTTACTGCTAGTGATTTTGATTTTTACAGTAAGTTTCCAGGAGAAGGAGGCCCGTTTTTCCTTGGATTTACAGCGGTTCCCTCCGCGCAAGCACTCCCTCTCTGGGGGAGTTGGAAAGCGGCTGGGATGTGTTTGAGTCGACTCCATCGTCGGTTCCTGTTCCGACTATTTTCCTCATTCTATCCATGTAAGCGAAAATTTCGTTCATTATTTCTTTGTCTTTCTTTCTTTCTTTCCTTCTTTCTTTCTTTCTTTCTTTCTTTCTTTCTTTCTTTCTTTCTTTCTTCTTCTCTTTCTTTCTTTCTTTCTTTCTTTCTTTCTTTCTTTCTTTCTTTCTCTTTCTTTCTTTCTTTCTTTCTTTCTTTCTTTCTTCTTTCTTTCTTTCTTTCTTTCTTTCTTTCCTTCTTTCTTCTTTCCTTCCTTCTTACTCCTTCCTTCCTTCCTTCCTTCTTTCCTTTCCTTCTTTCCTTCCTTCCTTCCTTCCCTTCCTTCCTTCCTTCCTTCCTCTTCCTTCTCCTTTCCTTTCTTTCTTTCTTTCTTTCTTTCTTTCTTTCTTTCGTTCTTTCTTTCTTTCGTTTCTTCTTTCTTCCTTTCTTTTCTCCCTCTTCGCATTTTAATCTCTTCATTCCTGTCTTTCTTTCTTTCGTCTGTTCTTCAAATACCGTCTTCCTCTTCGCATTTTATTCTTTCACTTATGTCTTCCTCTGTCATCGTCTTTGCCATTCCTATCTTCTCTTCACCCTTTCTCTCTTTACTCCCTTATGTCTTTCCTCTTCCTCTCTCCAGCTTTCTTCAGCGCTTTCCTTCTATGCTTCCACTCTTTCTTCTCTCATCTCTCGCTGTTGCTTTGTAATTATTCCTTTCTTCTTTTCCTGCCTTCTTATTCTTTCTTTCTCTTTCCTCACCTTTTACTCTCTTTCTTCTTTCACCATCTTTCCGATACACATGCCCTTCATTCTTACTCCCTATCTGTTCGTATCGCCTTGAGCATTCCCCTCCCTTTGTTCCTAACTTCTACCCTTTCTTTCTTTTCATTTTCCCTTCCTCGTTTTTCCTATTCACATCCGGCTGTAATCCTCCCCAACAAATCATCTGTCCTTGTACTCTCCATTCCTCCATTCCTTCCCCTGTTTCTATAATCTCCCTCTTTCTATCCTCTACTATAAGTCTCTTTTCATTCTTCTTCTCTTATTCCTACACCCTCTTTTACTTTCTTACCGATTCCTTACATCTGATACATATTTTTCCCTCTTCTCTCTACCCTCTCGAACTCCTCCACGCTCATTCTTTGACTGTGGTACATTGTCATCTCTCTTTTCTTCCTCTCTTCCCTTTCTCTGTCCTCTTCTTCTCTTCTACGCTTGTCTTTTCCTCTCCATTGCAAAGTCATTTTCTTAGTATTTCATATCTCTGATTTTTCTTTCTTCATCTACTTTTCCCTTACTCCATCTCCTTTATCTCCTCTCTTTCTCAATCTAATCTTGATAGCTTTCTAATTTGCTGCTAACTTTTTCCGTTTTATCGTTCTCAACATTTTATATCTTACATCCACAACTTCTGTATGAGCTGTTCTTCTTCCTTCTTCCCATGGTTCTGTCCTATTTTCTCACTCTTTCATTTGCATTCTCTTTTTCTTTTCTTTGCTTCCGTTCCTATCCCATGGTTTTTCCTCTTTTACTCATCCCTCTTCCGTTTTCGACTAGTAACTCTCTTCTCTCCTCCTGCCTCCTTTTTGGCCCTAACGCCCTCGTTGTTAGCGGTCCCTCTTCTATCATAGCCTTCAGATTTTTTCATGAGTGTTTTTCGGTCATATAATCGGTTTTCAGTCGCTCTTCTTTTGACTCTGTTGTGGGGAGAATCGCTCAACTACTATTGCTGGCGACTATTTTGGAAAATTCCGCCTGCAAGATCAGATGGCTCCTTGGGGATTCTCCTCGTCGCTGATCCCCAGCTGGTCGGTTTCAGGAACGAAAACCATCTATTTGGACCGCTGACGAGATGGGATCTTGACCGGTTAGATGATTTAAGGAGCATTTGCCAAAAATTGAAACAGTTGAGGTCAATCCACTTTTTTTCAGTTTTCTCGCGAAAGGTTTTGCGCATGCCGTGGCTGCAACAAATCCTGACCTAATCATTTTTCTTGGAGATTTGTTCGATGAGGGTCTTGAGGCCAGTGATGCGGAGCTGCAGTGGACCATCTCACGGTTCAGCAAAATATTTGACTCGAGAATTCCGGTGGTTCATTGAATTCGAGTTATTTTGGAAAAAAAATTGGATGTGTAGCATTTCCAGAAAATTTCCATAAGTGGTGACAACGATGTTGGTGGTGAAGTTGAGCCGGTGCAAAGTCTGCTGACGACCCGCTTTGCATTATTCCCAACTCATTCCTATCGTCTAACGGTGTATTTGATTCTTACCACATTCACCGAGGTAAGTCATTCGAAGATAAATATGATATTCTTAAAAATTGAGGCCCTAGGTCAGTGGTTATCAGTCACGCTAGATTGGTTTGCCATATATCATACAGAAGAAAAATTGAAAAGAATTTCGGCGCGAAATTCAAATACTGTTTTCGTGTTTTGAAAATGGTTTTGTTCATTGATTGAGATTTTTTGAGGTGTGTTTAAGATTTTCGACACTGGAGATGCCTAAAACTACTGTCCAAATATTATAGCGCGAACAGCTATAGGCTGTAAAACGTGAAATTCTCATGATTTCCGTGCGTTCTGGTGCGTAGCGGAGGCCAGAGACAGTGAGGAAGCGGAGGGCAGACGAAGGCAGCGAAATTGCGCTACCGCTCGCCTCATGAGTGATGAGAATTTCGATTTTACAGAGTATGTAGAGGTCTGCAGAGTTGCAGCGACCGGCGAGTGGTCGCCGAGCGTCAGCCTTGACGCTGCCAAAAATAATCACGAACTTTATTTTCGCGGCTTTGGTTGCGGCTCGCTGGCAATGACGCAGGGCTGTCGCGGTGCCAAAACACTCTGCGGTACTTTGTATCTTTTTCACGCAGCATCGATCGTCGCGGTCACCCACACCTATCATGCATCTCCAGCATTGCCAGTCGCTGCGAACAACGCCGCGACTCCAACTCTGTAGACCCCTTAGGCCTCTTTCAGAGCTCGGTCGCCGCGCGACGCGATGGGTTAATAATTATGAGCATCGATCGAAATCGCGTCGGTCGTCGATCCGTATTCAAATCATGCCATCGCGGCGACCAGCTATGAAAGTGTAAAGTAGGCCTTACTGGGCGCGAAATCATTCGATCGCTAGCCGTCATCCCTTCGTTTTCCTGCGTATCTTGTTCCTGCTAAGCAGCGTCGCAGCAACCTGATTGAGTGACACAGCGCATACACAGAGAAGTTTGTTTTCCCTAATCTCATTGAAATCTTTCAGGTGAATTTGATGAATGGTGAGGTGACGAAAATCCGGGACTCCAGCGCATTTCCTGAGCTGAAAGTGATTTTGAGTCATGTGCCGTTTGCAGTTCCGTCTTACCACGACGGTGGAAGAATTGTAGGGATATTGTTCCTATTTCGTAAAACAGCAAAAGTATCGAAACACCCGCGGATAGTTCGGCTTTTTGCGTACAGTCCACAGCAATGGAGCAAGGCGGTTGTGCTGTTGCATATAACTTTGGCATGGATCGTGAACAGACTTCTCGTTCACTGTTAAAGGTTGGCGCAAACTCGGTACCATATTCTATAACATAGGTGCACCGCGTTTGCGCCAACCTTCAACAGTGAACGCGAAGTCTCTTCACGATCCATTCCGATGTTACCCTCTGGTTCCAAGCCGAATTTACTCTGTTCCCTCGCGCTTGTGCGGAGCGTGGTTAGAGACAGCGAGACAGTGTGGGGAGAAGAAGACGCAGCGTACGCGCGCGGATGCACGCGACGAACGGAAATACATTTCACTCGGAAACAGAGGACATATTCGTCTAGGCATACTGTAGGTTGCACCATAATTGATGGCAAAGTTGTGTTTTTTCTGAATTATGAAGAAAAACAGTAGAAACGTTGGAGAAAGGGTAATTTTTTCTCCCATCACATTATTAATAAATCTAAAGTCTTTACAATAGGTGTTACACGCAGGAATAAGGAGAAAAATCCAAAAACCAAATAACCGACAAACATAAATTTTTTCTTTGTTATTCTTGCGTGTATTCGTGGGAAAGACTTTGGATATATTGACAATGTTTGTGTAAGGGATGAACTCATTGCTTTTTCGACGCTTTTTTGCTTTAAAATTAAGCAGAAAATTAAATCTTTGCCGTCGATTATGACGTGCAACCTACAGTATGCTTAGCGAAAATGTTAACCGCACAATCGCCTTTTTCTGTTGAAGTGGACTGCATCTCTCCGGTCCATTGGCCCACTGGTTGATCGAGTCCACGCTCACAACTTCCCCGTGGCTGCCTCGCTATCGGGGTAGTGCCGCCGTGATGAGCAGGCAGCTACGTCGTTGTGAAAGGTTTATGCGATCAACAATCTCTTTTGGAAAAATTTTGAAAAATTGGGTTCTGTGAAATGGGTTGTGTCGATACTTTACCTGCTATTTTGAACCGTTTACTGTGCTTCTCTGGGCCAAATTCCGGTCCGGCAATTGCGTCTCGACACGCCTTGCGGCCGCACGCGCGCTCGAGTCAGTCGGGTTTCCCCAGCGCCAAAGCCGACTCGATATTGTGGCTTTTTTATACATTTCTTTTTCAGTTTTTCTTAGTTTCCAGTATTCCCAAAGCCCAATTTTAGAGTCAGTAGGTCGGCGGCTGCGGCGCTGGGTGAAGCTCTTCCGACCTGGGATGCGTGCGGCCGCAAGAACGCGATGTAGAGAGACGCGATTGCGGACCGGAATTCTGGGCTCCAGATAAGCACAGTAAATGTTACTTTTTTCTATTGTTCACCAATCTTTACCAGGAATTTTTCTGGAGCGACGGGTGAATTATCTCTTTTTTATTGATTTTTTAGATCGCCTCACTTGAACCAGGACCTAATTTTGAGCGCTCATGATCACAAGGTGGGTCGAAACATCATATAATCACCCTCTCCACTCAAATATAGTTTTTCCATACAGTCCAGGCCACCAGCTGGTCTTAGTTTACCACCAAGTCCCTTACTGCTTTGCTTTGAGTGACAAACAATGCAGCCTGAAATTCGGGGAGTTCAGGACATTGCTCACTCGTGGTGCATAGGCGTCGCAGTCTGGTGAGTGTCGTGCACGCGGTGAACGCTAAGGCCTAGTGCATACTTTTTACGCGACAGCGACAGTGCATATTAGCAATATAAACTTTCGCGGTCGATTTATATGACAAGCAAGTAAAATAACGCTTCAGGACATGTCAATTGATCTCGATTTCACTTACGGCGGGGATGTCAGCGTCGCCGTCCATCTCGTCGCGCGGGACGCCTCACAGACCGCGACGCTGCACGCGCGGGTTCAGCAAATGTCCGCCCCTCAAAGCTCGGCCATTTCCCGCGTAGTAATGGAAGCAGTTTTGTAAAGGATGACGATATTTTCAGTGTTGAAAATTTCACGGCGTTCCAGGCATTTATTCATCATACTTCACGAGCTAATGCTTCGGCGTCAATTCGACGGATCTGAGAGCCGTATACAGAATCAAGGAGTCGATTGCTGCCGACAAGACCAGCCGGTACTCGAATTGCAGACGCTCGCCTACTTTGCTCGTACAGGTACGTCATATGCAGTATAATCGGCAATTTTTGAATGGGAGGGAGCCGCGTCAAAACATAGGAGTGTGCGTGTCGAGGCGTGTGGGGTGGTTCGTTACGGATAAAAAACTATTGTTTTTCTTGTAGCCATCCTTCTCCCATTTCTTCTCCCTAATTTTCTAGCTTCCCATCCCCTCTCTTTTTTAAATTATGTTTACTATTAACTGTTCTATAGTTGCTCCCAAGTCAAGTCTAGGGATTTTATTAAACGTTTTGGTCCGATTTCGCATACCATGGGAGAGAGAAGGATGTGGTGCGATAGTGCGCATACTAGGCCAGTTTCACACTTCTATAGCGCCGCGACGCGATGAAGCATGACTCTCGTGAGCATCGATCGATATCGCGTCGCACGTCGATCCGTATCTTGAAGCTTATGACATCTCGTCGCTCCGTGATGGAGTGTATAAGCCCGACCTTATTGCTGGAGTTACCTCCTGGGCGCCAGTCGTTTCAGCATCGAGGATTGGAGTGCAGATTGCATCATGACAGAAGCTATGTAATAACACTTTAGTATTCGGCTTAATAGTTGTGTTAATATTATTTTTATGTATTGCTGTGATTTATTTCCTTTCATTACATCGAATCTTTCTTTTTTAGAATGGGCGAGTTTGATGTTGCATACGGATTTGTTCGAATTGATCGTCAAGGATAACAGTGGCCATTTTCTACGTTTCATTCTCAATTCGTATGGATCGCTAGTCGTTTTTATACGTTAATATTATATGGGAGGACTGCTTGCAAGTAGGTTTCTCTAGTGCTATCCGTCGAGATGGCTTACCTATTCCTGTCGAGGAGAGTTCAGATATCGATCGCTGTTGTAAAGTTTGTGATTACAGTTCATTGTCAATGAATTTCAGCTCTACTGCATTTGTTTATTGTGTAGTCCTAAGGCTTCGAATTGTAGCAAAATTATTCTGAGAATTCAGTAGAGTAGCTGTGGATATTTTCTGATCTGCTTAGCATTTCCAAATTTCTGGCTCATAGAAGCGGGTTGTCGCGCACCAAATGTATTCTTCTACTACCTCTGAAAAATGCCATTAATGCTTTAACTTAAGAGTAATAAATACTTACGTTTTTCTGTAGACTAGCAGTGAAGTTCTAGAGAACTTGGATGTGTACCGTCCGCCTGTCTTTCAATTAGAAAGCAGCACCCAGTAATCGACCTCCGGAATCATTCACATAGATCGATAGCCATCCTTTCTCTGTTTTCCCGGAAGTGAAAATTGTCCAGGCAAGGCGTCACAGCTTCCTACCGTGACATTACACAGAGCTTACATTAGGTGCTGAGTCTAACATAGTTTTCGGAACATGCTTTTTTTCTATCTGTAACTGTGTCCATTTTGTCGGGATGTCGAATCTACACAGCGCCTGGAACAGTTCGGTTGGCACACGTGACGCGCGCGGCGGAAATCCGCTGCGTTCACGTCGTCGTTGGAGCCGCGCGTTAGCCGTGGGGCTCCCTCGAAAAAAAATTGGTTGGGGCTAGTACTCGACCGCAGCAGGAGCTGCATTACAGTTGGTCTCCGACTGAGCCAATCGCGTAACCGCTTGCTGTTCTCTAGTTGGTCAAGTTGGAAATTCTCACTAAGCTTTTGAATCAAACCACCAGGAATATACGAAAACGATAAAAAAATGGGAAAGCTGATGATGCCCTCGTTATCTCACAATAACATTGGAAAAGGTTTACGATAATCCTTTATAGAAAGACATAATATAGGCCAACTCATTAACATTAGCCCCTCAGAGAGAGTTACCCCGCAATGTGCTCAAAAGAGGATTGCATACAAAGAGGGTGAATAATTAAACTTTGCCCCAAAAGCAGCGTCCACGATAAAAACCGTTTCCCAAAGTTTTCACCAAAATTCGGAAGGTTCGGGGCCTATTGCAACAACTGTGTCCAAAAACGGCTAAAGAGCCCTAATAGTTCCTCTACGACGGCCGTGAACATTTCCAGTGTAATAAGCGCAATTCCCTCTCCACCTCCTCTCAACGTCTCTATTAACGGAAAATTTACTTCAACAAAATATATGATTATCAAATGATCAAACCATTCCCATGAGTGCATGGATTAGAACCAATTCAACACTCATCTGAATATTGCTTCTTTTCTCAGAGTCGATTTTTCAGATGCTTGTTTCGATCTGTGGCCGTTTAAGGGGGTGGGCCGAGATTGCTCTGTACTACAGAAGTTCAGGGCCGTGTTGGGCTATTTGGGAAACTCTTTCACTTAGCTGTTTTCTCGACATTGCTACTGCCATGAGCCCCGCGCCTTTCGGTTTCCTTCGAAAACACAAGACGGTTTGCTCCAATGTAGTGGATAAGCAATACCTTAAAGGCAGCGTACGCAAAACCGTGTTTATTTTTTCATACCCCCGCGCAGGTAGGCTTACCAGGTTGTCATGGATGATCACGAAGAGACCACCCAAACACTCCTGGTTTCCGAGAAAAAACTGTTTGAAAATCTCGTTATTCAGCCTTCCTTTTCACGTCTGTCCGGTGTGTTAGTATTGGCACAAATATCGTGGAAATGGATTTATTGAATTGGTTTAGCCCTTAACTTTCTGGGTTCCGCAATCCTTTCGCTTTTCTAAGGTCAGTCGATCATCTAAAATAGGAGGCTTTCAATTATCCACGTCTGAACTCGGAAGTGATTCTTTGGGAATAAAGAATTTGAAATTGATTTCGCATGGCCGGCTGAAGACTGTCGGGTTTGTTCCTGTGTTAGATGCAGATCGACCGGGGAAAACGCCTTTTCAGACCACGGAGCGATTTTTCACGAGCCTATAGCATTGCGAATACGCAACATTGAGATCTCAAGCTTCGCCAACTATCTCCACTTGGTTCATACATTGATTGGAAGAAAAACACAGATGGTTTTCCTGCGCGGACGCTCTTAGCTGGGCAAGGTCTGGTCAATTTGTGACACTACCGGAATTGGGTTAGATAGGTCGGGCTGGCCCTAGCGGAACAACCGTCCGGACGTTTTACGAAGTCTCAGTCTTTACTCCTGCAGAAAACCTCAAGAGTCGAGGGTTACTGTATTCACAGCATGATAATCATGGCGTCAGATTGACCGATATTTACGCGGCAGTTTTGAAGAATGCATGGACGACGGCTAAATCATGGACGATGGACACACTTCTCTGGCACTGTGGTTGGCGGGAAACTGTTGAAGTAACTTAGAGAAGGTCGTTTTGCGCAGTTTTTGCACATTCCTTGGAACTTACTTTAGCATAGGCTTCGATTCATCGGAAAATTTCGAGATCGAAATTCTGCCCGGACCCTTCGTTTAAGAGCGAAAGGACGTCGAGGTAAATGGATGCGCCTCGCATACACAACTGACTCGAAGTTCAGAATTTGAAGTCGATCTTCCCCTCTTATCAGCTGTCTTTCCTGCCTCCAAACGCTACGAAATCCCCTGCCGCGTTTGAATTTTCGGTGATCTGGCAGCGGCACGCATGCTAACTGCTACCATACAGACAAAAAACAATGCGGAGAGTTATATCGACTTAGAAAGTGCCAAGTACACCATGAAAACCCTAGAACTGGACATTTATACGGTAACGATGTTCATTACTGTTGGTGAAAAACATAGCTTTTTTGAACGTTACTGACAACAGTTGAAAGTGGTATCAGCATCGCAAGATAAACAACGCTGGAGTACATTATGACGAGAGGCAGACCGGCTCGTCCTTTGGGTCACCCGGCATCCTGTCTCCCGACGGTTTTTCGCCCACTAGCAGAACTTTACCAGTAACGATGGAATTCCTTTTCCTTAGTAGCAGCGTTCAAGATCAACCATTTCCGTAGAGTTTCGGCCCACGTCAGAGTTGCTGTTCGAGTCGACTGAGTCCCATCCTGTCGATACGCACTGAAATAGTGACAAACGGGTGCTGAAACCCAGCACCTTAATGAGTCTATCTGCTCTGCGTCTGCAATACACCCAGTAGATACGGGGTGGTTCCCAAAGCGCACACGAGCAGGGCCAGTGTACCTGAGGTCGGTTTCTACCGCCCCGGACTCTGTCAGTTTTTTCGACCAAGTCTGACGGGGCCCTTCGACGCTAAAATTTCTGCGCGAGGGAGGTACCCTGAGGTCCCAGAGAGCATGGGAAAAATTGTGTCCACAGCAGGGCTGTACGTGAATACGGAAGTACGAATTACGATTCTATTTAAGTGCGTTTTTAGCGAATTTCTTTACGGTTAATAACATTTACGAAGTTTTGGACCCAAAATGTGGTAAGTGAATCGCAACAAATCGTAAGAAATCGTGAAAATGCGTGGTTAAGGGAGCAATTTAAATTAGCGGTCTCGGAGCACAGATAAATTCTAACACTTATTTCGCATTCCTAATATTGGATTGTTCGCTTTACAATCTCAGTTTCCGGTAAACCTTACCCCGGCATTCCTAGCCGGGCGTAGTCAGCAAGGTCGCTCACGGCGAAATATAATTGTTGATAATGCCAGGATGTATGACTGACTGCTGCGCATTTTTACCTAACATGTTGGTCTCCAAGCTTTTCCTTGCTCCATATGCAATCCAGACTCAACAATAACTTAACTCCATGGAATCCTCTCGCCCACATGACGAATACGAGAGACGCAGACAGTTGGTGAAGCTGCTGGTTCTAATATCAGAGCCCCATTCCGGTCAGCAGTTGTAAAATAACCGCTGTTGCCACATGCAGTGCAAACGGAATTATGCTGGGACCACCAGGTCTTGGCACAACTAATCTTCATTTCAGCACGTACATATATCTTCGAGCTGCAGTATGCAAAGTCAGCTGGGACTGCGGACTGGAATTCCACCCCAATATAGACATTGAATATGAGGCCGACTTTAAAGAACTGGCTGGGCTGATGGAGCCTGGTAAAGGTTCAAACTCAATATATACTCCGTAGCAGAATTTCGTTGAGGTTCCGAGAACGGTTCAGCAGTTCAAAACCTGCAATTAAGGAACCGGTATTTCATGATTTGAAATCTGCTGGGTAATCGGGAATTCTTCTTGTCTCAAAACACTATTCGACGAGGTCTTATGGGGATTCCCAAAAACACCTTTTAACAGATGTCGGTTTATTGATCGAATGCACAGCATTCAAAGTAGGGATGTGCGGTAATTGCCGTTTGCCGGAGCTGGCGATTGCCGTTTGCCGGCCGTTTTTCGACGATTTTTGTCGATTGTCGTTTGCCGTTTTTCCTCTCTACTTTTCGGACAAAATTCAGCAAAAGTGCGCAATAGATAACAAACGCCGCGATTAGGATGCAAATGGAAAACCCAACGTTCTCGGTAGCAGTTGATGTTACCTACCGTGCGGATACGTCAGGGCAATCGCTAGTATTGCAGGTTAATGCTCGCATGTGTCTCCTTGTCTGGAAGGGTACCGAATTCCCACCCTCTCCTTGCTGAAGCTTGACCAATTATTGTAGGATTTATCGGGACAAGAACGAACACCCTGCAACTCTTTTCCAGGAGAGGGCAGAAAGTGGTTCAGAGCTCATTCGCTTTCAGATATTTTTCAGAGCGTCGTATAGAGGATGCTGGACTTCACTGTCAGTTCGTGTTCTTATGCACTTCGCCATCTTCTATTAAGCCTACAATTACGCTGAAAACAATGTTACCAAGTTGGAGGTTTCAGCTAAAAAACGGTGGGGAGGGTGTAATACGTCGTGGGGAACATCCTTCTGATTTAAATTCGTTGCTTGACTATGAACTGGATTGACGGAGTCGACGGTGATCAGTTCGGAATAAGGGATGAAGTACAGTTTGGGAAGGAGGTGGTGTGTGATAACTATATGTCGCGGTTTTTCAGAAGTCGTAGTTCTGGAGAGCTTGAAACACTACTTAATTCTATGTACATGAGCTGTTAACGCGCAGTTTAGAAGCAATTTAAAAGGTCGGAGGGGAGAGATGCCAAAGATGGTGCAGTTTTTTTGGGGAGGTTAATAAGACTGTCTGGAAAACGAGCGTTTTAGCTGTATTTCTCCACGTGATAATCTTTCATCTAAATTTCGGTCAAACAGTTAACACACCGGGCGAGGCACGCTAACGAGTACACATGGTAAACTTTGAGAAAGTTTGCTACGGCATTAGCCGGCAAAGCAACGCGACCGTCAGCCGTGCGGCGATAGTTCCTCGGCAGTACCGCAGCGGCTCCGCATTTATCACCGCGTCGACACGATTTCTCTGCTGCAGTGCCTTGAATCTCAGCAACGTCCTCGACACTGGCCTCGATAGTGCCGCAGCAGTTCCGTGCGTTAGAATCGCACCGACTCCGCGAGGATGCATCAGAAGAACCCGCGTCGACTACGATGCACTGTCCTGTGCGGTTCAATCACCCAAGCTTGATTAACACCCACGTCCTGCATCTTCTTGCCCGCAGTAACGGGGATACCCTCTGTTCCTATCAGACAAAGTACCTAACAAACTGCAGGTAGC
This sequence comes from Aplectana chamaeleonis, assembly GCA_029168955.1. Lineage (NCBI taxonomy): Eukaryota > Metazoa > Nematoda > Chromadorea > Rhabditida > Cosmocercidae > Aplectana > Aplectana chamaeleonis. The sequence goes on from JAPDOI010000785.1 coordinate 276,528, forward strand.
ATTTCTGTCGTAGCCCCCCAGTTGTAGTGTGGCTCATAACTAATTTCATATGAGTTACTTTCAGTTGCTCCTATTTTTGCAGACGCGTAGCCACCGATTTCAGGAAAGCCGCAGCGGCACTTTTGCGGAAACGCACTGGTGCCTGTAGGTGCCGGTGATGGTTTTTATCGCGGAGCCGCAGCGGCGATTTCTACAGAGAAGGGGCATGTACGCTACGCTTGTTGGAAAATAACTTCAAAGAAGGGACACATTGACCTCTTCCTTTCTTTTTGAGTTCCAGACTTTCGAGTGCTCACCTTTTTAAATTGCATTGCGCTAAACTCTGAGTTTTGTCCGATGAAATTGAAGGCACGAAGCAATTCGAATGATTACTATATATCTCGAAAAAAAGGTTGACTTTAGAGAACCTCGAAAATTAATGTCCTTTCACCAATGCTACTAAGTATTAGCAGTGTTCAATAGAATGCTCATTCCGGTGCTGTTTTTTATATCAGGTAATAAGCGTAACAAGACGTTACGTAAGGGGTTAAACTTCTTGTGGCATTATTGAAAAACCATATGGTGTTATTGAATTAGGACAAAATTCTGAGGTTCAAGGGACAGTCGGGCGTACACTTATCAAAAACCATTTCTTATATATTATCGAAATACGAAATGTGCATGAGA